>UXGD01005420.1:0-14490 GCA_900474315.1 Torymus auratus
CTGTAGGACCTACAGAACAAGAAAACACTTACAACAGAAGTGTGCCTCAAATTTTTTTTTATTTTTTTTTTGGAACCATTTGGTCAACGGTTTGGGAACAATACAAATACAAACATATTCGTTAAATGAATTGAATAACGAACAATAGTAATAATATTATTTGATATGTATACTTCATATTTTGTTTACAAGCAAAATGAGAAGTAAAACATTTTTTCATTTATAAAAAAAAACTTAAATTAAATTTGACACACACACACACTCACTCATAGTCACACGCGCGCAATAAAATACAGTTACCGGACTTTTAATAAAACAACTTCATTAAAACGTATAAAATATATAACAAGTAAAAAAATCTTCATTAAATTATTCCGTTCATTATGAATTTATAAAGTGATTTCATTATTAGCAATCAATCATTCCATCTATATACGACATAATCAAACGAATTCGTTATTTATCTAACGAAATGAAAAGAAAAAGATACCGACTCACGCGCGCGTATAAGTACATATCAACGCATCCGATAACCACAGCCGCGACTCGCCTATCTTAAATAAAGCAGCACCGCGATGTCAACTCCCCGTTAATAATGCGAATCCATCGCACGCGCCTGCACCTCGAAATAACACGACACACACAGACACACACACACGTAACGCTTCGTTTAATTAACGGGGTTTATCAAACCGACGACGTCCGCGCGCGCAGGAAATTTCACTTCGTTAAAATCTACTCGCGCGCTTTTTCCCGCGTATATATACGCGTACGTCTTTTGTGCGCGCGAGCGAGAATATAATATGCCGGCTGATTGGACGCGAAATTGAATCGCGGCCGCGTCGCGACTTGAACTTTTGAATTTATTCGAGGTGAAAAGAGAGAGAAGCGTGTGATTTCGTTTGTTCACGTATGAATACACGCCGGTGCGTTATCGAAAAAACTCGATTATGCAGTCGAGTTCATTATCAAGCGGGCTGGTGGCGCAGCCGCGCGTGTTCGCCGCGTAATGAGGATGGTTGATGAGCAGCGTGCTTTTTTCGGATGAGGGTTCGGTGGGAAGTGGTTTTGATTGTGCATTATCCGTGCGACAAGAATTGAGGAGATTGTGTTGAGTTTGGAGAAGATTAATAGTAAATTAAAATGATTTAATTATTATTATTAGCTGTTCATTATTATATACGACCGAATAAAATGCGCAGAAAATTTCTAATATCGTTTCGAAGGACAGTAAATTATATGTAATTATAGAGCTCATTATCGAGAGCCTCACAATATAAAGTGATTATTAACAAAATTAGTAATTAAGAATAGCAAATTAACTTTAACAAAATAAAGTTTTTTAATTATTCAAATTAAGTAAGTAAAAAGTGAAATAAAACCGTTGCCAATTTATCGTCATTTTTATTCCTTAAGTTGCAATCGAATGATCCATTAGACTGTTCCATTTGCCGTATCATATTATTTTATTTTTTGACATAATAGTTTATTATATGTCATATACATGCATCGTAAAAAATATATGGGAAAACTAATTATCAAAAAAAAAAAAAAATAGTCAAGGTATCTATAACGCATTGTGTCAATCATCGTGATATCTAGATGTATACACATAAAACCCGTTCGACATTTTCTAAAAATATTGTATTTCCACTCAAAATTTTCCTAAAAAATTTCTAAGATACTTTTTGAAAATCTTTTTTTACCATCATAAAGCTCCAAAAGTCCAAAAATTTCTTATCTATTTTCAATAATAATGTTTGTGATATTGCATTCCTCCCTCAGATAATATTTTCTTTAAATATTTTTAATATACTTCCGCAAGCAATATCATATTTCATATAATAATATGCAACTCAATCATTTATATTTACAATCTTTCTACCTCGACGCATCCTGTGATAAGCAAATACAGCGCTGAAAACATCGTCACACCGAAAGCACGTCGGAACGAATTAAACCGCGTAGAAAAAAAAAATGCGAATCGTCTGTGTAAACGTAATCAAGCGGAAAGATGTACGGCAATATCGCGCGCAAATAATAAACGAGTAAATCCGGGAAAACCAGTATACACATACACGCGTACAGTACATATACTACGTGTACACACACATGCGCAGACACATTCTCATTCCACTCCAATCCAAATATCCATTTACTTTCTAATCCATCCGCGGTGCCTTATTTTGTTTACCCACATCCTGCGGCGACAAACGAAATAGGAATACCTTATATACGATCTCCCCAGGTGGGAAACTCTTCCCTCCACATCACCCCTCCCCCCTCTCTCTTTCTCGCCCTGAGAGCTTTTTCAGCTTTTGACTTGGGGGGGTAAAGAGGGATGGCGAGAGAGGGAAAGAGTTTGCGTTGCCCTCGCAATTCTCTCTCTCTTTCTCACCCGCTTCCTTCCTCTCTCACGCGAGAGGGAGCGAGCGCGTTCGACCTGGGAAAAGAAAAGAGCTGTAAAACGTCCGGAGTGAAGTTTCACTCTGGAATAACCGAGGCGAGGTTTTGTTGTCGAATATTTTGTTTATTTGCACGAGACTCTGAATGCCGAATGGGCGTATAGGAAAATGTATAGGGTGCACTTTTGCTAATAGAAGTGTACTTTATAAGCTTACCTTTAAAACAGAATAAAAAATCTAAGTCAACACTTTTTTACAAGTTGTTTTGTTGCTGTTGCAATAAACTTGATGAGGTTGTAAAGCTTTGCAAAGGCACGATTTCCAACACCTTTTAAATTATTTATTATAATTATAAAATAAGGTTATAATAAATTTCACATTTTCTTTGGAAGAAAGTTAAGTAAAAGAGAGCTATAACAGTAGTAAACAGTGTTTTTACTTATTCTGAATTATACTTGTGGGGTGATAGAAAGTCTTCAAATAATTTTTCATAATATTTAATTGGAACCAAAGCACAAAACGTCGAGTGAAATAATATTTTTCGGAATGAATCGTATCGATTCTTTTAATGTACTTTACATAAATTAACATTTTATTAACATTTGATTGGTCACATTGATCAGACGTTAAAAAAATTCCAGACAACATACCACACTTCATCAAAAAGCACATATATGTATCTCCTTCCAGATACTACAATCAAAACAAATGAAATCTTCCTACAGATAATGTCACTCTACCCCTGACACTTCACCTCACGTGCGCGCAAAATTCATCTTCGAAGCATCGGAATAGTGGCACGATTTCAATTCTGTCGAGGTGTCAACTGCACTTTGCAAAATTTCCCGCCCCGCCCGAAGAAGAGAGAAGACAAACCGATATATCGATTTCTCCGCCCACCCTTCCCACGTATGTGTGATGTGTGAGAATGTCTGTATATACACGTGCACGTATACATTTGTGAATGTGTGCTCACTAACGTACACAGAGACACACTCGTATGCGGCGTCGAATTACACAAAAGCTCTCGCGAGCCGTGAACCGCGCGAGTAGCCGCCCTTCGTCCCGCGAAATTGGCCACTCGACTCGAGTTCTCCCTCTTTCTCTCCCCCTCGGTGAGATGGAAGGCGTCCGCTACCAAGAGGACGGATGGATGTATATCGAAAGTTCTCCTGCAGCCGGAATATAATGAGGCGCCTTGTCGAAAGTGAGAAAAAGGGGTAGAGAATGTAGGAGACATCGTATACATATAGGTATATATGTGCATGTGTGCCTTTCGGTGATTGAATTTCGCGAAGAACTCGATAGTATGGGTTACGCATTCGCGTATGTGTGTGTGTGCTCACGTGTTTAACTAAGGACTGGAGTTCGAAGGCTCGCGCCGTTTGCTCAGCGCCGGATGTTTGAGGTTCGTGTGAATTCGTGAGGTTATTGGATTGGCTCGCGATTAAAATCGGATCCGACAGTGCGCGAGATGGAATCGCATGCGGTCGCGGTCGACGGGGTATAAGATTTATTTCATTTGGTTTTCAATGAGCTGGCGGGATTATGGCATCGAATGGTTCTCGAGAAGTTTAGGTGTTATTATTCCTATAATCGTTAATATGAAATGAGTAAATGGAAAATGAATGATCTTTAATTAATGTAGTTAGCGTAATTTTAATCTGACGCAATTAAATCCTGGATAGTGTATAGCTAAAGATGGCCACGTATATTGTTTTGTCGAAAAAATTGCTATGTATCATATAAGCTATTACAAATAGAAATTAACAATTGTTTTTTTTTTTATGTTTTAGGTGAGTACACGTAACTTGGCATAACTGGTTTAAGAATAGCGACATGTGTAAGTAAACAAGAGATTTCCAAATAAAATTTTAAATTTCAACTTTAGTCTTACTTATTCCTCCTGTACTACTACGGCAAAATGTACCACATAGAATAATTACATCCGACGGAAATTTAAAATCCACTATCCTACGTATGCCATTGCCACATCCCTCTTGAAGCCATATATGACCATGGAAAAATTGCATGGAAAACTTGAAAAAGCCATTCTGTGTCGCACTTTAAAATTCCACGAGACCCATGCACCAGGCTGGCGCGCTCTTTGATCTCATATAGGAAAATCATAATTCAACGCCGGTACACGGCCACTCCCGAGCGGGGCGGCTCTTTGAAAATTTCACCCCCGGAAAAGTGCTCAAAGTGTGCGTATCAAAGACTCGAGCGAGCGAGCGCGCGATGAAACTTGATATCGCGTTATACTGCTCGGCGCGCTGAAATTTGCATGAGAGACTCGGTTCGCAAATACGACACGCACAAAAGAGGGGCTTTTTCGAAAAACTTTGTTTTTCCCTACCCTTAGAAAGAGAGAAAAGATTCTAAATAAATCGTAAGGGAGGACGAGGAGGAGAAGGCGAACGAAGCCCCGAGAAAAGAAAAATAGAAAGTGGAAGTGAAGCGAAGAAACGAACGGACAAAGGGTAGAGGAGAGGGAGAGAAAGCATTGCGTAGCCAGAAGGGTCGGTTTGCGTAGTCTCGCGCGGAACGAGGTCGCTCGACCCCAGGACGACGTCGTCGACAGAGGGAGAGAGAGCAAGGGAGAGAGAGAGAGAGCCAGAGGAAGAGAGAGGGCCGCGCGACCTCGAAGCTATTTGACTTCGTCCGTCTCTGAACTTCTCTCGCACGTTCTATTCTCTCTCTTCCTCCTAGCGCACGTGTACGTATGTGTGTGTGTGTGTGTGTGCGGCGGCAGACGTCGTTAGCTGGGAGGTCTTCATCCCGCGGGTGTGGGCGTCTTCCTTGACGACGTCCCCTTATTCTCTCTCTTACTCTGTATCTTGCTCTCTCTTACTCTGTCTTGCTCTCGCTCTCTCTCTCCTTCCCTCTCAGTCCGGAAACACAAGAAGGGAGTATGTGTAGAAACGACGCTTTTGAAAAATACTCTTGCTTTTCCTTTAAGATTTTTTTTAATTGGATTATTCGCGTATACCACTGTATGTGTTGTGCTGAGGAAAACTTTTTTTTCCATTCGCGATGAATAAGAACGCGTTAAGTGGGCGAAGATGGGCGCTGCGGCGAGATTGCGCACGTTCATTGCGTACCACTATACTCGCGGCTTCGAGAGGAGAGAGATAGCGCGCTAAAAATAGTGAAGAGCCGATGAGAGTAATTGATTATTTGCGAAATAATGGCTGGTGTGCGCGCAGACGCGAGTATTTGGACGTAACGCTACTTTTACGGTAGACTGCTGATTTTGGCGCCGCGCCACCTGGCGGTGTTGTCGTGGAGAGCGGACTCTGACACGTGGGAATGTCCTCAGGATAATTGCGTTTGTATTTGCTACGCCGAAGTTTAGCAATTGCAATAATAACATTTGAATTGCATCATTTTTGTTGACTTCGTTTAATTTTCTGGCTTGCAATGTTTTTTCATATTTGCAAGTTAGTTTTGTATAATACATTATTCGATGTGAAGGCGTCTTGAAAGCGTAGCAGAGTAGGTATTGGTTTCGCAGAAAGGAAGCTTTGGAATGATTTTCTAGACAAAAAATGTTTAAAAACTTTTTTCTTCTTTTATAAAAAAATGATAAAATAAATCTCATTTTCTATCTTTTTGAGAACTCTTTAAAAATTTTAACCATTGAAGAAAAATTAGTTTATCTTCATTTGTTTTATGGCCAAAGGTTGATTTTCAAATTTTAGTTTTGTTAATTTTTTAATTCAACAAATATCATATTTTTGAATTTTATGAAATGTATCTGAAAGTACAACAAAGGATCATTATTTTTCGAAAATATTTTTCAATGAAAAGTTGATATAGAAAGCCATTATCGAAAATGATATTATTATTAAAAGAAATACATCGAAACAAAAAATAAAGTCATATAAAATTCTATACCTTTATATAATAAATAATAAATTTAGTTTGAGGAAGATGCCAATGAATGGGCAGCGGTTTTCTCACTCAAGATCTTTCCACTGACATGACAAAACAGCAAGAATAGAAAGAACACTTATCCTTAATAAATGACGTATTTCGATCTCTCGAACCCACGTAACAATTGATCACGTCAGCAAATAGGCTCAATAGAAACCAACAAACACGTAAATATTACATTTAACGGAAAAAACCCAGAAACAACAGAACGTAAAGAATAGAAATAGACATCCGATGTCATTAACATTACAAGAATCCCAAACAAATCACTCAAAACACGTCCAAAAATACCCGTTCACACTCTCAACACTTGCGACAACAACATTGTAGAGCAGTACTACTTAAATTACAATAACCTAACCTTCGATATCTCATCGGACCAATACCTCCTCACTCCTGTACACACATACTGCTCACAAACTGACACTTACTTACCCCTTACCCCACGCGCACGTATGCGGTACCTAATGGCCGCCTTCGATCTCGAGACTGATTAATAATCCATCAACCGAGGGGCCGGATATATAGGCCCGCGCACGCAGTGGTAATGGGACGACCATACCGCGCTTCTGTCGTCATCGTCGTCGTCGTCGTCGTCTCCCTTTATTGAAAGCGGTATCTCTCCACCTCCTCTTCGCCTCCCCCGTAATGCGCGGGGATAAGGGTGCTTCGGGCGCTCCTTATCTCCGGCCTCCTATGTCTTTGTACCCGTGCCGCGTATCTTGCAGCGGCGTTGCAGAAGCTCGTGGTTCCAGCTTCTTCTTTTTCTTCTTCTTTTTCGTGGGCTGGAGCTGAAAGTACTTTGCGTTTTTGTCGAGGGCTGTATATCGAGGGGTATAAAAAGTGTCTTAAAGCTGGCCTGTAGTGGTTTGTACGGACGTATATATATGTATATGTTTTTGAGAATTATGTGCTGTTGGTGTATAGGATAGAGATGCGATTTCGGAAAATTTCGTTATTTCTTTTAAGAAAGTTTAGTTCTACGTTTAAAAGTGGAACAGATGTAGAATTAATTATTTGATCTCAGAGTTTTGTGAATATTCTCATTTCGTTATCTACTTTTGAAAGATACACGAATTTTATTGTAACAAATTTTTAATAAAATCTTTATGCTTCGATGTATGCATAGTAACTAATATTTGAAAACTCATTTTTAAGGTATACATAAAATATTTTGAAATTTTGTAAAATAAACTTTCTTGTATTATTTTATATTGTCATAGCAAATACGTTACATTCAATTTATTTTTATGTTGATTAAAAAGTTTTTTTCACGAAGGTTCCATTAAGTACTCGAAATACTTATGAGCTGTATAATTCCTATTAAAACGTAAAGTGGAAATTCTCAGCCAAATTACGCGGCATACCTGTATCTTCGTAAAAATAACGTTTACACCAATTACTCCGGGTAATGTGCGCTACTATGTAACTGCATTATAGGAATAGTTTTGCCGAATTCCTCGTTTACCGCCCTGTTATATGGAATTTCGGAGAGTTTCTTACCGCAAGTTTCACGTGTACTATGATAAAATTTAATAATTAGTTATGTTTTCTACAATATGATTAGCTGACAATATTCGTATTTTCATTTGATCTATATATTGAAATCGAAGAATTTGATGTTACGAAATGTAATTATTAATTTGAGATAGATATAAATCAATATTATTTTCTTTTAACTTTTTAAGTAATTTATTATACATGAATCGTCATTTTCTCAGAAAAAAAAAACAAAAATGTATAGTCTTACTGAAATTTAGTAAAAAATTTCGACTGAATTTTAATATAATTATATCCTTTTTAGCATGAAACAAGTTTATCTCTTGATTAATAAAAAGAATATTAAATTTTAATGATGTCGTTTCGCAAACAAAATGTCATACATTTCAATAAAAAGTTTTTTCTACATCAAAAGGATTTTTTTCTACTGCTAATGTATTTATAACAATGTATTTACACAAGAAACATATGAATTATATTTCTACACAAGTCAATTATGCTTTTTAAAATTGACCCCAACTCATCAATGCGCCTCGATGGAATCTTTCTAACCGGAAACAGGTGACAAAACATCCGACAGCCATACATTATTACAACGTAAACTAGGTATAATTACCACGCGCCCCATTATCGTGTAATAAACACTCCAATACCCCTATCTCTCTCGCTCTCAGAGCCGTGCAATTTCCGGAACCGCAGCTCCGGGCGAAATTATTGAATTCGCTTACTACTCCCCTGCCTCCCGTCTCTCCTTTTGCATCGGCACGGCTTTAATTCACACCCTTCCGCCGTATACCCCCCAGCCCCCGTCATAAATACTCGCCCGAGTATATTTACGATAAACACGTTTGTATATGTGCGTGATTCCTCGACGGCACGACTTTTTTCCTTTTATTATTCTCTCATTCTCCCTATCTTATTCCTGCGTGTATACTCACGTTTTACTCGCGCGCGTGCGGTTGTTATATCTCGCTCGTCGTGGTGCTTGCGTCATTGATAAGAGCACGATACCGTTGTGTGCCGCGAGGATACTATACTCGTATTTTTCGCTGGCGGTTATGTGCGTAGGTATATATACGCACGCGCTCGGCGATTTTAATTGAGTGGGCGATCGTGAATGGGAGAAAAGGGTCGACTGCCCGGCGTTATTTTTAATGGCTGAGGGCGTGGATGTAGGGGTCATTGTCGGTTATTTTTAGGCATTATTTTCGGCTGTTGAATCGGTCAGCGAAAATAGCCATTGTTAGCAGTTCCTTTTCTTGTCTTTCTTTAACACCGCTGACTTGTATTGAGGTTAATTTAAGTATAGCGTTGTAATTAGAGTTTTGTAATTGTTTCGTTCGGGTAAGGAAAATTATTAATATAAGGTAGAAATGTTAAGATAGCAAGATTACTATCTCCAAATCAGATGTAAATATTATTTTAATACAAATTGGTTTACTAATGATTGAGTTCTTAATATTATATTTTGTATTCTAAACAAAAATAATATCAATTTAAAAAAAAAGTTCCTTCCTATGATAATCAATAGATATCAAAAGTGTTACCTTGACAAATGAGATACCGATAAATTAGTTGTTCTCTAGCGACAGCCATACACGATAAATCTTTGACATATGGTATACATAATGACAAAATACTTCTCAACATCATCATCGCAAATTACTCAAAAATGAATGTCGAATAAGCTAGACGCGGTTTGTCATGGTTATAGGGAAACTAACAAATATATCGGATGATTATCGCATTAGGCCTTTGATGCATCGGCAAACATAACTCAAGTAACGAAAGATCCCCTCCGGAAGATTAGTCGGAACAGTGGAAAAATCGATTTATCATTCCTCGTATTCCAGGAATGCTTTATTTCGCGCGTGCCCGGCGATAGATGACTTATTGCGCGGAATTCCAGCCGAAGATGTAATCTATCGGGGCTCGCTGTAGAGGGAAAAGCTTCTTTAGATGTTTGTGGTCAGTGACACTGAACCGATGTGATCGATAATACGTATGTGATGTACGTATACACATGGTATCTAGAGCTAACAGGAAGTATCTCTCTATATACCGTAATGTATATTGTTAAAATGATGGGCTCGTATATAGAGGAGTAAAAAATGTTGAACGAAAGTTTTATTTAAAGTAAAACGTAACTTTTCATACATTTTTCTTGGTTAGATAACTCGGGGAGATGATTTTTCCAGGGAGCTGTGGCTCGATGGACTACTTTTATAGCCGCTATCTTGCCGGGAAGTCATATTTCATTCGAAACATGCTATATAAAGTATTTCTAAAATATGGAGAATGATAAAAGGACTTTTATAATGGCGAACCTAATCTTCGGGATACTTTGCATTGATAAACTAATGTTTTTTATTATTATTTAGATGGAATATAAAATATTGAAGTTTACGATACTATACTTTATTTCTTCTATAATTTTATATCAAATTATATAACCTCGTAAAATAAACGAAGTGTGATCAATTTTTTATTTATTCTAAAAGTTAAAGATATTTATTCCACTTTCATTTTTTTTCATAAAAATGTTTTATTGGGATACTTATATCAGAAAACTAGATATTCACAACACAAACGCACTGCAAAAGAAGCACTAATTTTCCTTTTTTTCCAGATCAACAGCTACACATATCATACGCGCGCGAAAGAAAAAATGCCCTCGTAACAGCAGCAATAAGAACTTCCCTCCCTCCGGTGCCGTCGATCATTCGGCAATTACAGGAAAATCCTGCATCTCCCTTGGGGGACTTACAGATCTCGCACTCTCCCCTCGCGCGGGTTACATGCCTCAACGATTTAAGCTCTTTTCACGGGGCCACGTGTAACGGCTACAGCTCCGGGAAGTAAGAGGGCCGTTAACGTATTGCATTATAGGGGTCGCATTGACAGGTCTAATGCTGCGATAGCCTCGTGAACGTTGTATTATGATAATACGAACGCGTGTGATAGTAATTTTTTTATAGCCGGATTGTTTAGGTGTTTCCGATATTATATGTATATCGTCGCGTGTCTGCTGTGCGACGTCATTGTCACATTTTTTGGGTGGGTCGGGTGTGTTAATGAATGGACGCCACGTGGAGGATTGTTAAATATTCACGAGGTATCTTTCACGCTCGAATAAAGGATTATACGGAGTGGGTTGAGGAGCGCGCGCTCGCGGGTAATTAACTTGGTAACAATGCTGAATAAACAGAAGGAAGGGGGAGAATAAATATTGTTAGATTGCGTTGATATATATCGTAATTGTGTTGTTTTGACGATATTTCTTAATTATTTAGACTTTTATTTCGTGTATATAATGATTGGTTGTAATGGGTGTTTTAGTTGGGATGTGTTTACGAAATGGCCAGTGAAGATAACACACTTGCGCGATGAGTGTAACTTGAAGATTATTGATTGCATAACTTTTGTAATATGAGCTCACAGTCAAGCTTGAGGCAATCAATACTTATTATATATAATATAAATCTATAAGTGTAACGGTCTCATAAAACATTACTATGTCCAATTTTATTTATAACATCTATTATACCAGCTATAACACTTATGGATTTTTTCTTCTTCAATGCGTATTTATTAAAAAAATTGTTCTACCGTGATTTTATTCAAAGGAACTAATCGACAACGGTGGAATTTTTCCTGTTTATTATATATAGTAAAAAAAAAAAACGTTTCATTTGCATTTGCAGAACGTTCCCAGAATTACAGAAATTAAATTTCATGGAATGGAGTTGTCTGTATAGTATAACGTTCACTTTGTGGTAGAGATATTAAATATCATGAATTCTCGGAACATGCAATTCTCGAAACTGATATAGCATTCACAAAACTTCTTCTCATTTAACAAAAAATTTCTAACATCCGCCCTGCATTTTTTTTTTCATTTTACACTATATTCAAATAACCTCTCGCGCCTTAAATACAAAAGGGAATATATTTTCAAAAATTTCAAACACGCTCCGGGATCTCTTTTCTTCGGAAAAGAGAGCAGAGAGAGAGCCCGGATGGATCGTAAAAGTAGCGAAGAGCTCGGGGACCATGAGAAAACACGCTAGTAAGCGCACACGAAGACCCGAGGAAATATTAATGCAACAAGGGTTTTACGAGCCGTGAAAAATATCCTCCCTTGCAGCATCGACGTTCTTGACGCGCGCGAGAACTTTGGAAAATCCAGGCGACTGCGCTATCGACGAATTACACTCGCGGAAAGAAAGGGCGGCGCTTGGTATAGGCATATACACGAGTGGCCGAGTTATCGACCGGTTGGGCGCCACTACTTCCGGCTATTCGTCGCGTGTCGTGCGCGCCGCGTTTCGATACATCGCCGCGGAGGAATTGCCGGCTTCCGGCGGGCGTTTCTCACTCCGTATCCCGTTTTTCGTCAGTATCTATACGGTGTGTTTATCTCGTCTAAAGTTCTTACACGCGCGGTGTATGAATATTCGTTGGGTATTTGCGTTCCCTCCGCTGTGATGTTTGCGCGCGAGGAGAGGAATCTGATTTCAAGAGGAGAGTTGGACGAGTTACATCAAATTCTGGATTTAATGACTTTCCGAGGATGTTTTTGTAAAGTAAACCCAACGGCAAATGGTAAACATTTACTAAATTAGGAGAAGCCTAGACTGAAAGTTGGGAAATTACGTTTTGAGCTGTGGTGTTGGTAAATTTTGGTTTCGATTAATAGTTTATGTGGAAGTTGGTAAAATTAATTTTATAATTACTTTTGAACATCGCAGTTTGAGAGTTTCATTAATTTCTTTTTCGGGCGAAGTCGCGCGTTTCTATTTATAGGTAGAACAAACACCACAGCAGAGTTATAAGAACTTCGCTTACATTTCTAGAGTTGCGAACAAAGCAACGTAATAACGTCACACTTCCCTACCTCTCATTAGCTAATTATGCACGACCTCCAAATATTGTAAAAGTTTAATAAGAACGTCTAGGAATAAAGTCTCGTGCTACCTTTGTCCTTAAAATAGTTTTTTTACGTAGTTAAACACATGCATATATTGTGGTGACATTTATTTTAATCTTTCACCATATAGTTGTAATCTATAATAGTGATTCTAATGCAATTAAATAGTACTTAATCTAATAGTAATGGATTTTAAATTATTTGGCTATCGGAACCAAATTGTAATTTCATCAAAAACTAAAATATAATTATCGTGCTGATAGCACTGATGATTACACGGTAACAATAACAATATTTGTCACTACTTTGGTATACAACAAATTATTCTGTAGAGTGAATTTTAAATAAGTTTACGACACTTATAGGCGATAACAAGTTGAACTTCAACTAAAACGGAATACCAATGCTCTACAATATAAGCAAGTAGTCAGCAACAATTATTTACAGCTGTCAAGCGCAACTTTTTCGCTAAACTTCCAACAACTAAACCCATGCACAAAAATAAAACAACATATACAACGCGCGCAGCAATTGAACGAATCGAACCCCTAAAACGAAAACGCGCACACAAAGAGAAGCGATGCGCCTGCACCGCAAAAAGGAAAAACCTCGACGTATACCACGTTTATACCCATCCGACGAGCATCTCTCTCTCTGCGGTTCGCGATGGCGGGGAAATAGAGAACCGCGGTCATTAAAAATGGAACGCCATTGATTCGCCAGCCTGCGTGCACGAGCGCTCGTATGTGTGTAGGTGTATATAGAGGCGGCAGCTGTCAAGTTAGAGGTGGCTGACCCGCCGTGTCGCTGCACTACTGCGAGACTCTCTCTCTCGAGAGAGAATTTTTCGCTATTTCTATCTTCCGACCGCCCGCGCCAGGAAATTACTCATTCTGTCGTGGCTCTTATTGCCTTCGCCTTCTCCTTCGGGACTGGTTCCTTCTTTTTTTTTAGAGAGAAAAAGGAGGGAGTGAAATTAATTGCAGGAGGAGGTGTGAGGATTGGTGTTTGTTGGCGAGGGGGTTGACGCGCGGAGTATTGATAGCTGGAGGAGTATTTATGCGTCGAGGTTCTTCTGAGCAGTAGCTGCAAGAAAAATGTAGTGTGTTGAATACTGACAGGTTTTGGATTTTAGGTTTGTCGTAATTATAGGTTTATGTGAATCAATGATTGTTCGTAATAAAATAAAAGTAAATGAATTTTTATAATAATTTATTTGAATATTGGAAGAACTTTTTACAATTAAATTGAACTGATATGTACATGTCGTTCGTTGTTTACTCATAATTTTCTTTTTGACTTTTACTCTTTGACTCGTAAGACTACCTATAAATTCGTTTTAAAATATAGTATTTTAACTACATTGAAAATACTAACAAATAGCGTTAATGCATTATTAATCCCAGACCAAGGGATCTTCATTTTTATTTATGTAAAAACTCTTAAACAAGAAAAAAATGTGGAAAGTGTGGGATTGATGACGTCAGAATCTGTCTCGCCATACCAGCTACAGTATAGTTTTTTTTTATAATAGTATACGGGAAATCCGTTTTGCGCACACTGTTATTAGTGCGGAAAATACGATTTTCCGAACTGATGTGCGGAATATAAAAATATATAATTTTCCACATTGATAAAAGTACACAGAGAGAAGAAAATCTTTATATTAAAGGAACGTCATTTACTATAAAGAAACGGACGTTTGGATATGGACAA
>UXGD01005421.1:0-14488 GCA_900474315.1 Torymus auratus
ACCGCGAACCTACTCTCAAATTTCATAAGGAACAAAATGAGACTTTGATCGATACGATTGCATGTAAAATAAAAATTAGCAAAGAAGCGACGTGTTAGTGGAATTTCAAAATAATTCATTGTTGATATTAGCGTCAATACTACGTTGTTTTGCATGAAAAAAAATATTTCCACTTCTTCAGATACCCATCATTCGAATAAATTTGATGTGGCTATAAAAGACAAAAAAATAAAAAAATTCATTACGAATATCTGTATATATTGCTATATATGTGTGATGAACTACCTTAACAATAAAGTTTCGCATCTACTTTATTAATATTGACTTTTTTAATTTACATATTTTAGAAGACGAAATATTAGTGCTCCAATAATGTAGGTAAAATGGTATTTGTAGAAATTTATAAATGGAAATTCATAGTTAGTCTGGAAAAGTTATTCTCTGGTAGCTTCTTATTAATCAAGAACCGTTTGAAGAAACTTTCATGAATTTTTTATGACAATTCAACACGAAGAAACTTTAGCATCAAGTTTTCCATTTAATTTGCAGAAACTGTCATACAATTTTAAAATGTTTTTGAAACTTTAACCTATTGTAACACAAGAAAAAAGAAAACCTTGCGAATTAACATCGTAAATCTGTCCACATTTACCCATATGAATTTTTACGAGCATTCACACGCACACCGCGAGAAGATTAAAAAACATAAATTTTGATAAATCCCCCTGCACGCGTTTTCCGATTGCCCGCAAAATTGAGCAACTAATGTGCGGGTAAACTTTACGTGCACACACGCGGCTGTTATTAAATATTCAAACGGATGAGTGTTGATTTTCCGCAAGGTAGTCTTACCGGTTGCCAGCATTATCTACTTAAATATACATAGATATACATATATACAGCGCGCATTAGCGCGGGGAATTCGGGTCTTGCTCACCGCAAATTCGCCGGCAGGCGAGTAGGTAGCTTATACGTATAGGTAGTTGAGGGATTCGAAATTCTTAATTCATGGATTCTCACGCGAGAGTGTGAGTAAGGAAATAGGACATAACTTTTTTAAAGAGAGAATTCGATTTACGAGATTGTTTGAACGATTGTAAGTTTCAGCGCGCGGTTTTAATGAAAACCTAAGTTTGACAGTTGATGTTTGATTCAATGGAACTCGACTGGATTGACATTCAACGGCGCAAAGTTTTTCCATTTTTCACATGAAAAAGTTCCTCATCGAGCGGGAACAAAAAAAACAATGAAATCTCCATCACCCAACTCACTAAAGGTCACACTCACTCCGTTCTATCTTTAACCGAATGACATTATAGCAGTAGGCTACCCTCATTCATACAGCTTCGAGTATTCTTCCGTTCTCGTAGCGCAAATTAAAAGTGACTGAGAGAAACTTTCAGGCAGCCCCATATATGCCCGCGCACACTTAATCAGGAAACTTTTAACATTTATTTGTTGATACTTCATCGTGTCTTCCGCTAAAAGTTTCCCTTGTGTATTTCCAATTATACGCAATATGCGACGGGTAATTTAAATTTTGAATACCGACTCGAGAATTAAACAAACGAATCTAAGTAGTGGAAAAGCAGTAGAGTCAGCCGCCGCCGCCGGCGTCTGCGCAAGAAGCTCAACTCACCCTCGTAATCGGCGAGGCTCTCGGTTGAGCTGCTCTGGTAGATATTTGCCTCGAGGTTGTTGTTCAGGTTGTGCTCGAGGAGCTTGTTGTTGCGAGTCACGGCAGCCAGGGACGAGTAGGTGCTCGTGTCCTGGCCGAGGCGAAAGTCATCGGGATCCTGGCCGGTGACACCGGTCAGCGCGTTGTTTAGACCGACGTCGCTGCTGTTGTTGTCGGTGGTCGGCTTGTCATTCAGAATGATTTCCGACGAGCTGCGCTGTAGCTGGCTGCAATCGTACGGATAAATCGTTAGATTAAACACCGTATATATTTATAATATAATATATGTGATATAGGTTTTTTTTAAAGGTTATAGCGAAATGAAGGTTGGCTTTGAAATTCGTGGAATCTATAGAAGTATATTTAATGGAAAACTTTTTTAATTTTATTTGGTTGACACGACTAATTGGATGCCATCATACACGTGTTTGCCTTTGAAAAACTCTCTTTCATCGGGGCGAATGTTTCTGTTTTTTATTCCAGTGCATGATCTACTTTCCACCAGGCGCATATATTGATTGTTTACACCAAGGAATACACATTATAAAGTTTGCTCGCACGCGTGCGCTTATAACAATGATTACTTTTATATATGCTATCTTTTAAAATTTATGTCAGTAGCTCGTGTACATACGCGAGAGCTCGCTGAGGTCTCCGAGGAAAGGATTTCCAAGCATTACAGAATTAAAATTTCATAATCAATTGCGTTTTTTCTTTGTTTAATGGCACACTTATATGGGGATAAACTACTGTCGCCGCGAAACACCGTGGAATGTCATTTATACCACATCAATACGAGATAATAATAAACGTCCGCTGTATAATATCGACCGCCATTCTTTTTTGTTTACCGATAATCTTAGAGAAAAAAAAGAAAGAAAAGGAGGCAAAAATAGACTTTAATCGCGTTTGATGCGCAAAAGTAATTCCTCGGCCATTACGTCCCCTCTCTCTAATTCTCTCGATCTTTCATTCGCTCCTCTTTTATATTTTGTAACGAAGCCGGCAAGGAAGGAGTATAGGCTCTCTGTATGCGCCTGGGCCATTGTCCCATTTTGCCGTCCTCTCCTTTGTGCCAGCGTTATTATGAACGGCGAAAGAATGTCTCTCTCCTCGTCTCATCGATCGAATCTCAAAATCGGGCCACAATGTTTCGTAGTGCGTGGCTGCCGAGTTGTCGCGAAGTTTTTGAAAGCCCAGAGAGAGAGGGAGAGTGGAAATGGGAATGCCTTAATGGGTTTCTAGAGGGAGAAAAGTTTTTTTCTCTGGCCTTTATTGAGGTTTGCTCGGGTAGTTTCGCGAGGTTTCCCGGTTAATGGTTCGTTAGTTAGTTATTGGCGAATATTATGTTGTAATGTGATATTTTTCTATTTCGTTTGGGTAGATTTGATAAGAGCTACTGGTGACCTTTGCAAGCAAAAGTGTAAGCACAGAGTAGGTGGCTTGAATTACATAAGGGGCGGTCTACCATAATCAGAAGTAAGATTGACAGTCTATGTATATAGAACATAAAGCTAATACGATATTATAGTACTCGATCCTTCGGTGTTTCTAAACCCCCCCAAAAAAAATCGTTGCAGATTTTCGATTAAGATATATCCAAGATTATCAAAGCAACGTTCAATTTATCGTTTCCTTTCCTAATTTCAATGCAGATTAAAAAAAAAATCAAAATTCTCGTCACAATAATACCGCGCGTCTACACATACCGAATACAGACCATAATCATTCACGATTGGAACTCGCAGCTCTGAAATCAATATTTCATATTCATTTTCAAAACTATAATATTATGCTAATGCAATCGTGAGAAGTGCGACGTGATCGGGCCGCGCAATGGCCGTCTTATACTATATGCCCGCCGACTGAACTTGCACCTCGTACACCTTGAGCACATTATAGATTCTTTTAAGGATTCAATCGATGCGTGTTCTTTCGGCTCTTCCGCAGCCGTGACTATACGAAGATCACGTTATACCTTAAACAATATGTATATATCCCCTCCCGCGCGTTATTATAATATAACCGTTTAATATAATAATCGCGTTACGGTTTGCCGAAAGGTAACTGTTCTTTTGAAAAAGTTAGCTCAAGTCAGCGAACCATTAACCCCGTCGAATAAACAACTTATATAAATCGACTGCACTGACCCAGTATAGATATGCCAGCGCAGCAGCGCGGACAGACACAATGCCAAATCTTGCCGAACGCGAGTTAAAATAAGGCCGTAATTATATACACGTAGTAGTAGTAGCAGGTATTCTGTTTCCTTCCAAATAATACGTCTCTCTTGCTTCCTCTGCACGATTCCTCTCTCCACGGTATCGACGTGTCTACATTCTTAAAATACACGGGCTCTCATCAATCCTCTCGCTCTCTATACCTATACAAATTGCAAATTTTCCTCCAAATTAAACTCCACGGAAATAAACGCCCGCACGTGGGCGCTATACATCACCACCTACTCCGTCTCATAAATATCATACACCTATATATATCAGCCACGCGCAACTTACTCTTCTCTTTTCCCTCTCCGGTATCTTCGATATTTCCAATATATAGTACACACACTGTACGTACGTTATATCGGGGCCGCGTGTGTAAATCATCTTTCTGTACTGTCGACGCGCGATGCAAAATTGCCGCGTTAATGGTTCTTGTTTAAAAAAGTGGCGGTAGGTTAAAGCTCGCGGGCCAAGGAAATATATATCGGTACTTATAATATGTGTGTGGGATAATACTGTTATTCCCAAGGCTAGTCGTGGGGACGCGCATATACTACGCGACTAAAAATAAAGCGGAGTATAGCGACAATGTACATATATGGTAGACATACACATAATAAGTGGTAGAATACAATGGGACACAGTGGTACCGTGCGTATATATATACACACAATATGCGACTTACTTATTGTTCTGCAGTCCAATGTGCATCGGCGGCATGGAGTTGCAGACGGCCTCGTTGAACCGCATAGCGCCCGCGAGCCTCCTGCAACGAATCACCAGGTTCAATCAGTACACCACAACAACAACGACCCACCGCTTCTATCTTCTTCCTCTTCATCATCTTTCGCTCTTATCACTCTCACAGGCCATTCATCTCACTCTCATTCTCTCTTTTAAAAAAAGCCCAACGCTCGCTATGTGTGTGTAGGAGCTTTTGACCCGCGCGCGCGCGACGACGCCTGCACACACGGCGACTACACTGGCTGCGGGCGCTCCGAGCAGCAGCCGCCGTCGTACTAGTCGTCGCGGTGTGGCGAATCGATAAACACGAGCGCGCAAGCGTATCGTGTATATATAGATATAACGTGTATATGTATATTATATACATATATGCACATAGGTGTGTGTGTGTGAAGAGAGAGGGAGGAAGTGAAAGAGAGTGTGGAAGCCGGTAGCGATATAATGCGCGAGGGAAGATTGTTAATGAGCGCGGACGCGACAGGATACGCGCGAGGTGTAGTGACAATATAGCCGTGAGTGTAGGTGTGAAGATTTTTATAGAGAGGGAAGGAGGGGGGAGCAGGTGAGGTGAGAAGGTCGAGGGGTGGTTCTGGGGGTGTGAGTTTCTGTGTATGGATGTGTACGGGTGCGTATACGTGTGGTGGGTGGGAGGATGTTTTTGAGATGTGTTATTAGGTAGCTGATGGAGCGTTGAATTACGAGCTTTTGACAATATAAACGCGCGCTGTTGTTGGGGATGTAATTAATTGGATGGCTTGATGATGTGTATAGAGATATTGTCTGACAGTTGGCTGCTGCACATATTATGTATATTTAATGATGAAATTTGCAACCATAGCTGCTGATTTTATTCATTGTGGGATATGTTTTGAATGATTTAAAATAAATAAACTCCATAATCATATACGGTAAATTTACTCTGGTCGTATATACAACTATAAAAATAAAGAAAAAGAATGAATGCTTAATATATAAAAAATCAAAGCACGTATTACTCCTGTTGTACAATCATCTTTGTGCATTCGAAAGTTATAATTATAATTAAGGTCGTATGTTTTTTCTACGATATTATATGCGCATCAAGTTATTTAAAGAGCAAAACCGCACACCACATTATTTCAAACCTCGTATATCTATTGAAGTTTTCAGAGAAAAAAAAAGAATTTCATTACAATTAGTACACGGTCGTCGTCGAATCCGAACAATGCGCGTCCTTAAAAACAAAAAAAAAAACATTTCTTTTGATGATTTAATTGAAATACACTACCGCACGAACCGTATCTACAAAAGAAACTGCGAAAAGATAAAACTACGCGATTCATGACATATCCATGCCCCATTTTACAAAACAGCTCAAAAGAAAGTTTCTAAATTAAGCTTTCAATAAGAAATCTTACTTTTTTTAGTTTTACCTCACACCGCTACACTAAAACTATATTCACGTTCCACAGAGAGCACGATACAAATCACACCAGCCTCTCCTTCTCCCGCAGTCGCGCCGTGTCAGAGAGAGAGAGCCGCCTCTCGCACCCTCGGGTTCATCAACACGCCGGACTCAAAAACCACCACCCACCCTTCTTCTTCAAAGCCTCTCTCTCTTCTACAACCCCAGCTCTTTCTTATACACACACACAGCTCGCCACTCGACTCTATACACAAAGTTGAACGCTCTCTCAGCCTTTATTCTTATCTTTCTCACTCCCCTCCTCTTCGTCAAAATTAATTAAGAAATTTCAAGAATCCTCCGTGCGCGTATCTATAGACCCCCAGCGCCGCCGTCGCAGCAGCAGCTTACATCACGCGCGCGCCGGGCCGCATATCGATCGCTATACACGACGACGACGGCGGCGGTGATGCGCGCGAGAGAAAGCCCATAAAGCCCCCGGCACTGCCGGCACTGTGTGTGTGTCGCCATGTCGAGCGGGGATTTGGGAGCTTGAGGGTATGCACATCACGACAAATCAATGCGATATCCCGATTATGTATGGTTATATTGATTTGTATACGTAGGGTGAGCCGGGATGATGAGGATACTCAGTTTTGTAGAATGAAATTGTAGGAGTATGCTACATACTGTCTCTGCTTTACCCCCCGCGCGGGGAGCTTACGATGTTACCCTCCATTGAGCTTTCCATCCTCCGTACACGTACCACGTCACGTAACTGTCCGTACCCGATTAACTTTATGTACATATATTATTCGCCGCGTGACGATTACTTGATTGCGAAAAGTATGTATAGTACTGAAGATACTCTTTAGCGCTGTCGATGCGCGAAGAAGAAGGAAGAGAGGGCGGGCGCGCAATTAATCAATCACGGGCGAAACGACGCGCATACACTGTACACTGTGAAATACTTCTCGCAAGCGCGCTCTCTACAATCATCATCACACATCCCCACACGCACTCACTATACCAACTTTCTTGTCCCATACATTCCATCTCACCCCTGTTTCTTTTTTCTATTATCAATCCTCGCTCTCTCTCTTCTCTTATCTCTATATACGCGCACTCGTCGCCCGTAGAATCGTAAAGCTCCCTCGTCGTCGTCATATACGGCTCCACTATCTCACTCTCCCTTATATTCGAGCACACTGCGCGCGATGTATATATTATACTCACGGTAGGGCCTCAGCGCTGCTCCCTAGATCTCACTGACGACGACGTCGCCCCTGCCCCTGGCGGCGCGGCGGCTCTCCGGTCGTCGGGACACGCGCGCACGCACCAGGTGACACAAGACACGGTGACAGAGATAGAAAGAGTGAAAACAATAATAATAACAACACACGAGTGTGAAGAATGAGCGAGATACGCGGTTGGGACGCGCACACACGGTCACTTTTATAGCGCTGTGATGCGACGACTACTCTAGCCCGAGCTCGCGGGGTACGTATAGCCACCCCCGGGGGTAGAGGAGCGTATGTAGCGACATCCCCGTCCGCCCACCCGCGCATGCGTCGACGTGCCCCCCTTTCGAGGCTGCGCGGTGTATACGTGTGTGTTGTAGGGGGATTATTGAGAGAGTTGGGAACTACTCGCCGGCTCTCTCTCTCTCTCTCTTGAATGTCTCTTTTTGCGTATATATACGGGGGTGTATGAAGATAGGGAGGCGAGGGTGTTATTGTCCTTCGGAGATTTGCTCGGTATTGGTTCCATGTGTATAGGGTGTCGATTCGAATGTGGCGTGCGCGAGATTTCACGTTTTTCCCTGTTTCGCACGCTCTGATCGCTCGGTTCGATCTCAGAGAAATGATCGATGTAATCGAAGGGAGATTTTATTACGAGCGCGTTCTTGAAACGAGATTATGGGAAAGATATATACGGTTTTCCTCGTTCGTTATGTGTGTTTACTGCGGAGAGGATGATATTGTATTCGTTTGTATATTATGCGGATGGCAGGGGTTTGCAGGATTGTATATAATAATATACAAATGTAAAGTTTAAGTCGATGAAGTAAGGGTTATTTGCTGAGAAAAAAAGGGATGTGTAATGTGTAAAATAAGAAACTCGCGCCGCGACCTTGACGGGGTGGGCAAAAAAAGGGAACAGTTTCGATTAGTTGCTGCCGCGTTTGTTCACGCGACACGACACGCGTTCGTTACGAGCTCGCTTTTGATGGTACTTTCTATGTAAAGTAGGTGTAATTTGTTTCGTAAGGGTGCGGAATTTCTCATTTCGGAGCTCGCTTAATCGTCAGTATTACAGTTTAGCTGCCATAATAGAGATTCGTAGCACTTTTATCTGACCGGCTATACCCAAAAGCTATTCTTATGTATTTTGACCCGCTGAATCCAAAAAACGTAGGTGTTTTATCGAAAAGTGATTGTGCCATTAATTGTTATTAACAGTTTTTTTAACCAATTGTAAAAAGTAAAATTTTGTCCCGGAAACACTAAATTTGGTTTAGCTAAATTCGCACATACTGAACAAAAAAGGTCCTTACAAATTTTTTCGTAAAACCCTTAGTCTTTGAAATAATGGCGTTTAAAGTGGTAGAATTCAGTAAAGCGAATTTTCAATTTCCAGGGTTCAAACTGTTCGTCAAATATTGAATTTTGTAAATATGTTTATTAGACTTAAAGGTTCCAATTATAGTGTCGATTGGCTCACGGAGCGTCCTGAAGACCGCGGGTTTTAGGGCGTACGAACGCTGATTTGCCGTCTACGCGCATTAGCGAAGACTATATTTTAAGGCCATCCTCCTTTCATTTTTTGTTTTGTCTTGGAAAGGACTTTATCTCTTTTTTTTTATTGTTAAAATCCGTCGATTCAAGTCCGAGATACGTGCATTTGAAGTTATAGCTCGTGAATGAAATGAAAATTGTAAAATATTCGACGCATAGGCGTTATTACGTCGCGTGTAGCAATGAAATGAAAATTGTCTTTAACCTTTTATTTAAGTCGACACAAGAGTTTTTTATCAATCCTACCAAACGTTGTGCTCGCTTAAATATTGCAAAACATGTTTGGTAGCAATTCTATGAGCCCAAATCACTGTTGATTGAAATATGATATACTATAGTATTTTCCTTGACAATTCCGTTTTGATTCTCGGCCTGCTACGATATTATTTGATTAAATTGTCATTGTGACTATTAGTGTTATTGTTAAGTATCCTTAGAGACAGTCTACATACTGACATGGGGCACACCAGGGATGCGGGTCCTGAATTTTCCTACTCTTGCAGGAAACACTTCCTTTTAACAAATAATGAGACACGTGTCGCAGGGTTTTTCTAAATGGGCTCTACAATCACTTAATTTTTAGCATTTTTAAGAATTTTTCATATTAGACTGTATAATGCCATTGACTTTACTCAGGAACAAAAAAAGTGCTCATTCAGAAAAACCCTGAGACACAAAAAGCTCGAGGACGTGCTCGTCAGCTCGTGGTGCTCGGACGCACCGAGGCAAAGAGGGGATAGTATTTCGAAAGGAACAGATTGTTCGAGGAGGAGAGGGCGAAGGAGAGATGGGGAATCATCAAGGAGCACACTGAGAGGAGCAAGAGGGCCGGCGATAATAAGCAGGAGGAGCAATTGATATCGTCGGATGAGAGGTGAAATCAGACAACTCGGCCGAGCGCTAAAAAACCAGACAACTCGCAGGCTCCTTTTTTCATTCGGTTTTTAGTTGATAACCACGGGTTAGTGAGTTAAAAAATCAAGGATTTTCACTCGCTACACACAAGAATAATTACAAAAAATTTTTTCTAAAACTAAAATCAAATGAAAAAAGGAGCCCGCGAGTTTTCTGGTGTCTTAGCTCTCGGCCGAGTTGTCTGGTTTCTTAGCGCTCGGCCGAGTTGTCTAGTTTCTTAGCTGGTTTCACCTATCACCCGACGATATGTAAGTACGTACATGAAACCATATATTTAACTAATAATTTTCAAATATTGATAATCCTCCTTTTGTCCCTTCACGTTTAAATTATACCATTAAAATTGTTATATGAAAAACTATATTAAATTGTGAAACAATCTTACAGGGATTTTCGCTGACAGTCTGACTAAAAATTTTACTTAAGAAGAAAACATGTATTTTTCGGAACGACTGCTACTTATTTTAGCAGCGTTTGTGATTTTAACAACAACAGTTATTGACAATACTATTCACGCTTCAGCTGAACTGAGCCCAACTTTAAATAAGCCAATCACAATTCGAGCAACATATAACACGCTTTACGAATATTACGTGAACGCATCAGCTGAATATGTATTCTATTACAAATCCTCTGACGTAAGCCTATTACCTTATTTTACTAATATTATTTCAACCTTTTTACTTTATTATTGAATTAACATTTCTTAATTTTCCGCTTTAGAATGGCGTATTAGATGGCGCCAGAATCCACGTCCAGAGCAACAACGCCACGTTCGAGTATCCTATAATCGTGGTCGTCAGGCAGAAAAAGGGAATCCTCGCCTGGCAGGTACCGACGCTAGTACAGGGCAGAAATGTGATCGATCCCTTTCAATATCGTAATACCAGTAGAAATCTGTGCCCTTCCAAATACAATGAGGTCATGAATTATTATCAAGAGCGCAGCGAACACGTCGCTATCAGTATAGCGACTGCGAGTCGTTATAACATATCGTTTCAACTGGAGCTTAAATTAGTACGAGATTTCTATGTGAAGTGAGTAAAAAATAGCAGTTTTCGAACCAGTGATTACGAGATCACTTGAGGGTTCTAAAGTTGTGTGGCACGAACATTATTTTTCGTCATTGTACGTCTCAAGTACCCAAAGAGAGTCATGTTTTGTGGGCACAAAATGCAAGTTTAGGTACACAAGGCGTACATTAAAAAATTTGTTGCAATATTTTTACGCCCGCAAAACAAGGCCGAAAAAGCGTACTTCACGCCTATACTTTTGATTACCATTAATCTATTTTAATTAATATTTTAGCCCTGGAGAGTCGAGAACATTCAACGTAACTCCGTCAGAACCAGTTTACTTTGGGTACGACTTTGCAAAGTCGATGGATAACCGATCTATATTTGTAAAAGTTAGTTCCGACAGTCAAGTATGCATGACATTTTCCATTGAAAATACAACAGTAAGTATAGACTTTATCAATATTATATGAAATTTAAATAATGAAAAGTATTTGATTTACATGGTTATTTCTTATAGTGTCCTGTATTCGGCTACGATGGAAATACAAAACAGGCGGGATATTGGCAAACTGTCAGCTTACAAGGCGGAATCACAGTACCAGTAAGTTTAGTCTCATAAACATTTATCATAATATTAAATATAATTAAAAAATGTTATATGTAAAATTAATCTTATAGTAAATAATATATTAAAATAAATCAACAATTGTTTTGGTATTAATAAATAATTAAATATTTAATTTTTCATAAAAAAAATTCTAGTTAAAACAATTATAATTATTTTTACTTAAAAATTTTGATACCACGATCATTCTTTGTTTCAGAAAGCTTCTTATCCGATCGGTTTTTTCATCGTCTTCCACGTTAATCCCGACGACCATGAATGTTCGGGAAACTCCACCTTTATCCACAACCGTCGGAAAACTGTTCGTTTGACTATCGATTACGAGATTGGAAAGGATAATTATATCCTGGCTTTGGTGACTGTAGCATCTGCTTTCATTGGTTTCTGCATTGCGTACATCATCGGAATTCTGTACTATAAGTTAAATCGACTTGTTGCACCGGGTCCGCAGGTTGCTGACAATAGACTAGAAGAAAATGATCATATTATAAATTCGGTGGTATGTAGATACGTCTAGCCTTTCGTCAATACATTACCAATCAATCTTTTTTTTATGAATGAAAGCTTATAATTTATTAATATTGTTATAATAGAATCTCCCCACTCATGATGACACGGATGTGGAGTATCAACATCGAGAGCTTTGCCTTAGCGACCTGGTTCACCTAGTCCCTCATGAAATCAATGTTCTCTGCAACAAATCCCATCTTTATCTCAAGTACATTGCTACCATAGCCATTTTCTACACTGCTCCGGTGGCTCAACTAGTCATTATCAATCAGTGGCAAGTGCATGAAACAGGAAACGGAGATCTCTGCTTTTATAATTTTGAATGTTCCCATCCGGTGTTCTTCCTGTCGGACTTCAATCACATATTCTCGAATCTGGGTTATGTGATGTTGGGACCGTTGTTTATGTTCGTTGTGTATACCAGAGAGAGCTATTATAACCTGAACTCGCAGGAGATAGGATGTGGAATTCCACAGCACTACGGACTTTATTATGCTATGGGATTCGCCTTGATGATGGAGGGTGTACTGTCAGCATGTTACCACGTCTGTCCGAATAGGAGTAACTTCCAATTTGGTAAATAATTTTTTTAAATAGATTTAAGCATTTCAATATAGATTTATAAGGTGTAAGTTGAATGGATCAGTGAATGTACGTTTGAAAAATTCATGAATTATTTATTTATTTATTTTTTGAGATCTTACATTGTTATTAGTAAACATAACATAAGGTATCATGAAAATGTTTATTCAGGAGCCTTTTTAAGACTGAAGATTATTTTTATGTTACAGATACAAGTTTTATGTACATTATTGCAGTATTGTGTACGGTGAAGCTTTACCAAAATCGTCATCCACGCATACACGCTGGGGCTCCTGTGACTTTTGGAGTCCTTGCGCATACTATTTTGATAGCTTTGACTGGAATTCTCGTAAATACGCCTCACGTTTGGATACTTTTTACCATTATACACTTTATATTTTTTATATATTTGAGTTTCCGAATTTATTACATGAGGTCCATTAACGTCGATCTGACTTTGCTTCTGCAAAAATTTAAGGTAAATTTGCGAAACGATACATTTTAAAATCAGCACAGACTTTTTAAAATAATGGTGCCATTTTTTTACTTTTTAGACTAAAATGTATGAAGTTTACCTGATCCTGAAACTCCGATCACGGCCACATTCTCCAAAACGGTTAATACTTTTGTTGATTGCTAATTTTTGCAATATTGGTCTTGCTATCTACGGTAACTACCGCGCTCAGGATTTCGGCACGTACTTACTCATGGTTCTCATGTCGAATCTTATACTCTACATGTCCTTGTATATTATTATGAAGGTGAGTAAAGTTCTTTTATTACTTCTTTATTAAAGAAATTGAAACTAGAACTAGAAGAAATCAGAGATCATATACGCATACACACACATTCATATCGAAATTTTATAAAAATAGTGTATTTGGATTCTGTATCGATTGTAAAACTTACGAGCATGTTTCCTTTAGGTGAAACTAAAATGTTCGGACGTCGATATTGAAATGGACTTAACAATGTTTTGGTAGTTCTTTTCAAAATAATAGAATGTCACGACAAATTTTTATAACACTTTTCGGACAAAAGTGACAATGCTCCATATAAACTAGTTAAACCTCTCACTATTAAATAAAATTGTTGTCTTTCAGCTCTGGCACGAAGAAAGAATCATGTTGCAGCCAGCGATCTACATTATTCTGGCCGCTGTCTTCTGGGGTGCCTCTCTCTACTTCTTCGTAGCGAACACGACGTCGTGGACGACGACGGCGTCGGCGTCGCGCAATCACAATCAGCCCTGCTTCCCCTGGCTCTTCTATTTCTACGACTCGCATGACGTGTGGCACTTCCTCTCGTCCATCGCCATATTCTTCTCCTTCATGACTCTACTCACGTTGGATGACGATCTCGTTGATGTAGACCGCTCGCGGATTCACGTGTTTTGAATAGGTGGTTTTGGGGAAGTTTTGGGGGGTTCAACTCACCTTGAAAAAGATTTTTTTTTATCGATATGTTAAGTGTCTAAATTTATAGATATGAAAAGGTTTGACATTTGATACATTGTAAGTATCATGAAGCATGATATGTGATGATATGTGATGATATGTGATGATATGTGTAAGAATGATATGTGAACTAAACTAACGGCAGGCGAATGTAATTAAATAATAATAAGCTACGGAAAAATTTCTACTTTGAATTAAAACTTTATCACAATAGCGATGAATCGGTTTTTATCAAAGGTAACGCCAAGTCTAGTAACTAATAGAAAATTACTAATTTCTCTTCTTTCTATAGTAACTGCTTTCACCCGAGTCAATATTATGTAATACAATCAATAATAATGAATTTATATAAACTCTCCGTGCTGAAATTCTTAAATGAAAAGTTTTTATAATCAATATGTATCCGGAACAGATATTTTCCCCATACTTTTGTTTGTTAAGGCTGCCAAATCTTTCACAGACGTGAAAACATTCTAAGGTAAGTCGGGGTAATGCGGCCACTTCGCTAATTTGGCCATGTTTCTAGTTCGCTATCTTTACTTATCCGAAAG
>UXGD01005422.1:0-14487 GCA_900474315.1 Torymus auratus
GTCCGTTATAGAATCATTTGAAACCCATTTACATGGTAGAAACTATCAACTTTCAGAAAAAATTGGAATCAATAAAAAGTGCTTAGAATTCATCGAAAAATGCATTGGAATTGTTTCAGAATTTTTAAAAAATTTTTTTAAATTTATGAAAAAATTCGGGAATTAAAATTTTTAAAATTGTCTCAAAAAATTCTCCAAAAATTCTATTGTATTCTTTGATGAATTCTAAGCCCTTTTTGTAATTATAATTTTTTTTCGAAAACCTTATAGTTTTTTAGTTAAAGCGTCCTAAACATAATGAGCGAAAATTCTCGTTTCGGACGCCATTTTGGATCATTTAGGTGACAAAATTAACTTTCCAAGTACAGTTTCTTGAAGTTCAGACATTCCCTCCACCATCTAAATGAGTTTCAAGATGATTCCATAACGGACAGTTAATACAAAATCCAATTAAAAAAAAAAAAAACAAAAAAATTTCGGTATATTTTACACTTAAACGCATTTTTGAGTAATAACTTTTTCTTTTTCTAATTTTGGATGTCACCATTGGAAAGATCGATAAAAAAATCTATCGATTTCATGTGTTCAAAAATTTTTGAAGCCCAAATCTATCCCATCTAGAGCTCTGAAGCAGTGGTGAAAAAAGTGTCCCCGTGGGCGTTAATGGGTTAACCTACCGCATACCGAGTCGTTTTCATTCTTGGTTTAATATTCTTGCATCAAGTAGTTTCTTTTTGTGATATAGATAATTAAAGTGTTTTATTTCAACAATCATTCACTAATGCGTGCGCCTACACACACTGTGTTAGTTAAATCGACATACAATAGTTAACCATTGTGATGCCTCATAATAATTGTGTAGTTTATTATAATTATATATTGTATAAATATTTCGACGCGTTACGCGAACTATTACAAAACTTTTTATGAAAAAATGTTTAGAGTTTTGTGCATCTACATCTTCCCGAAACTTACCGACGACTTTTGCATCCGGGGGCAGCATGGGCATGACGAGCTCGGTGACTGTGCCAGGTCCACAGCCTATGTCAAGGCACGTGCCGCGCATCCTGCTGATCTCGTCGACGAACTCCTCGATGACGTCGGCCGCGTCGCGTCTCTGCAAATCGTGGCCGTGCACGTACTGCTCCACGCGGTTCATCTTTGGAGATTTAGGTAGTTGCTGAGGCCGAGTGATTTCCCAGAAAGTGCCACTCGTCTGACGGGAGCTCGCGTCGCGGCATTGCAGTTTTATAACATCGGCTCTTGTTGTGCGACTTCCACCTCTCTGCTCATGGGCGTCTTTAGCTTCCGTGACGTGCGAGACTGAGGCTATCGCTCGAAAGGGTACGCCGAGACGAATATATTTTGGTATAGTTGTGCTATAGTCTTCGTGATGGAGATTCGGGGATTATGATGTAAATGCTCCGAGACGTTCGACATGTGTAATTTGTTTTTCGATGGGCTGGTCTCACGTACGTTGAAAATAATTGTTGTTGAAAGTAATATTTTCAATTATCTCAGGTTGAATATAAATGTAATATTTATTGTTTGTATTTTTGATGTTCATTTTTCAAAGCAGTAAAAATTTGCTGTGGAATTATTTGGTTCAAAATGATTTTAAATATTATTAATATAGGCCACACTAATCTTCAACTAGTAATATTTGAAAGATATCAAATAATATAATTATAAAAGAGTATGCAGCGGTAATTAAAAGGTCAAAGTTTCTGTAATAAGTGAACTTTTTTGCCCGCTTCGAACCCTTTGTTTTCTCTCTATGGCACTTGGACGGAAAACTGTTACCTTAGTCCCGCACTTTAAGGTACGAAAAGAACTAAAATCGGGCATTTGACACAAAAAAAGAATTTATTCTTAATCTAACACATTCTTTAAAATACAGACTTTTCTAATTTGTGCAATCATTTACGTATTGAAAAATGTTTCTGTAACACATATTGGTATAGTATGCGTAAACAATAAGAAAGTTTGATTTTGAAATGTATATGGTAATGAAATTTCAGAACAGACCTGCTTTGAATTCGTCTCAAGTTCGCGATTCATTCTGTAGCCCTTGTAGTCCGAGGAAGGTCAGTCTTATCTCTGGGTCGCATGTATTTGCCCTCGGACGTCAGTTTATTTGCTTATGCGTACGCACACTCCATACACACTTTGATAGAAAAGTTTCCCCTATCCTTTGCCTAAATAAATACTAAAATTTGATGCTTTCGATCCTTCTACTTTAATGAAAATTGGACGATAGCCAGCTTTAGTTAATTTACTACGTATAAATGTACAATGCAAGTACAGTATTGGTTAAACTTGAATAATTAAAATTTATTCTATAATTTGACCACTGTTACTATTAATTTGAGATAAAATAATGGTTTGAATGATAGATTAATATTGCTTATTACTGTTCAAGTTATAATATTAATAAAATTTCTAACGAAAATAATTATTACTTAAATTATATATATTTACGCGTTCTTAATGATTCAAAAAATTTCAATTTTCATTAATATTAAAACAAAGCATAAAAGAAGATAAATAATTCCACTAAAAACAGTAAGCAAATTCTATGTAAAATCGTATATATACCAAGCCGGTGGATTTAACTCGCCGTCAAAGTATTTCGCAAATTCCGAAATTGCTGAATATTTATCGCGTAAAATCCCATACAGGATTAACGCTGTAAACCGCGTTCTCCGAAAACCGCATCGCTTAAAGCGCCGCGGCATCGCAATAACGTTATAGGGCACTTTTATCTCATATTGCAGAAATAGACGAAAAACCCCGGCGGTGAGGATGACTCGCGCGCGCGTGGCGGGCGGATGCGGCGCAAAACGAGGAGAGCGCGCCGGGGTATAGAGCCACCCCCCGCACAGCCCGACTTCCATTAATCTCCGTACGGCGCGCAATTAGCATAATTGACGGAGCGTAGGATAGCGCGATTTTGGGACTATGCGAAAAGTTGACCCGGGTGTAACATTACATTTTCCGCGCTTCCCTATCTACCCACCGTTCGCTCTTCTTTTGCTCTCGCGTGTTATAATAAGCTTTATTGTATGCGTGTTATTGCAATGACGCTGCTGCTGTGCCGTTATTATTTCCTACCCAATCTTGTTCGTTGGAAAATTAATTATCTTTTGTTAACAATTGATATTTTTAACATTGCAAATGTGTTAAACGTATTTAGTTTGTAATTGTGAGATGCTAGGCTGATTACCAGGCATGATTTTTAATGTCAAATCAGGGGTTTCAAACAATAGGTGAATCTTTGATGAATGTTCAACATAAGATTTTTAACTTTAGCTGATTTACTAGATAATTATTTGAAAAGTAATTATTTGGAATATATTCCAGTGAAATCTATAATGTCTTGAATCAATTAATATTAAAATAACTGTTTTATGGCAAAGGAACTATTTTATTATCTAATTTACATTATTGTTTCTTAAAAAAAAAAATGTAATTTTTATGTAGGGTAACAGAAAGAATGATTGTCAAACATACGCGATGAAATAATTTTTAGTGAATTATTTTTTGCAATAATCAATTTAAGATTTCGGATTAAAGCGGATAATAACTTCTTTTATAGTTTATGAAAAAATTTCTTATCAAGCGGTATATAAGACTTAGGCAAATTCTAGTATTTACTTATAAATAAAATTATAATTTTGCATTAAATTACAAAAAATGGGTTTCCTGACAAATGTATGTATTCTAAAACAAATATCTGAAAAAGATAATGATGTCCATTGAATAAATTGAATGAAAAATATAAATATATCAGGTACTTACATTCATCCGGAGTAAGTTGTCCCATTGATTTTGGGAATCAGTTTGCTATGCTTTGTTTTTTCATATGTATAAATAATGTGCGAATTAATAGCACTTTTACATACTGTTTATTTAAAAAAATGGAGTAAAACTATAAAAGTAATAGTGTATGCCGTGTAAATTTTCTCAAAGTGTTAAGTGGAGCAATTTAGGTATGAAGAAAGGTAGTTTTATGTTGGAAAAACTTTTCATTTTGAAAATTAAATAAAAATTAAAAGTTAGAATAGCGAAATAAGAATTAATATTAATCTAATGTCTTTGTACACAAATAAGAGTTTATACATAAGACATAAATAATTGAATGAGGCTTATATAAATCCGCTCTTGTCCACTGCTAAAAATGAAAAAATTTAACTAAAACTAAATTGTTATATGATGTGCCGAGAAAGCTTTTCCTCACGTAGTTATTTGCCCGAACCTCGAAATAAAAAATCATTTACTTGGAGTATCCGACCATAAAACACTCCTCGCCGCGAAAGTGCCTTCCTTTATCATTTTATTCTTATCAGAGTAGCCAGAGAAAGGGAGTGAGAAAGGCGAACGTTCTGTACCGAGGTGGAGTTTCAGGTTCTTTTTTCTCTAGGACCCAGCGGTACAGAAGAAGGAGCGTGCGCGCTCTCCTCTCGAGCAAGACGTATCGACGCGGATTTTTTCCCGGCGATCATTTATCAAAGCCTTCTTTTCCTACTTCGTCTTCTTTCTCCGCCTGTGGTTCTCTGCCGGAACCGACGTCCGCTGCCGCGAATCTTTCACGGGGATCGCGGTCCGAGGAAGAGCCGTGAGAGAACTCAGGTTTTTCTAACATTTTTCTATGCCCAGAGTGGTGGAGAGGCTATCGGTGCGTTTGTGTGTGGGTGTGTGTGTGGGTGCATGTGCGTCGAGGAAAAGTGAAAAGAGAAAGAAAAGGAAAGGGTAAATAAAAATGAAAAGGATGGAAGATATAGAAGACAAAAAGCTATGATCATTCTTCATAGATAATATAAAAATAATTTAGGTAATACAATTTAGAGTACATTTGTAGAAATGTTAAATAATTAAATAAAGGAACATAAGTATGCTGCTAAAGATGGAAGATCATTTCTTAATTAAAAAAATATATTTTCTTGAGTGAAAAGTATCACAATTTTTCTGAGATGTTTCAAATAAATTTATAATTATATACTTTTTGAACGTTTGAATAAATTTAAGATAATTGTGTGTATGTGTATGAAATGAGTAGAATTCATTGCAATAGCATTTTTATAACACATAAAAGGTATTGATAATTTTTCTGCTCTTATTAAAGTTCTTTCCCCCCTCTTTTACCTCTTTTCTTATAAAAAGAATGTTCGATATAGATAATTTATAAAATTTATCACACACAGTCAAAGTGATATTAATTAGATTATTAAAATATTATCAAGTGGCGCAAAAAATTAGCGGATACTGTCGAACAGGAAAAAACTCAATAAAAGACACTCATCAATAAAAAAGCGAATAAAAAAATAAAGATCGACGCGTAGTGTATATGTACGAGAGCTTGGTTTAACATCGATGGTCGCTTGCAGATTCTGCCAAGGAATGTATTGGAAACCATGGGAAGATAAAAGGAGGGGTTCCGCTGCAGATGCGGAAAAACGAAAGACTAATGTTCGACGATGAAAACCATCAGGAACACGCACGTATATAGATATTCATTTAATTTATATAAAATCTTATTAATATGCTCAGTAAAATCAATATATTATTTTCTAGTTATTGATATAGTTTCTTATTTACGTCACAAAAAGGTTCACGTGTCGTGCAATTATGAATAAAGTAGGTCATCGGATTTGAGAGGAAAATTTAGTTTAAAATAAAACATAATTGTTATTGTTGTTATTTTTCAGTTGATATCAAAGCTAAGTACTTATACAAGGAGAGTGCACAATCTTTGGGAAATGGATCTTAACTGGGCTTTGAGAGTCGATTGTTGGTGGCAAAATTAGTTTTCATAAGACTTTTTTCCCCAAAATATAAGATATCTAATCTTAAAAATGCATTATTTTGTTAAACAATGATGTCGTTTTTATTAACTGTAAGTCTACTTAGTATTTATGTTAGATATTTAAGTAGACAAAAAATACGAGTAAAAAAGAAGTAGGAAAAATCAGCTATAATTTTATTATAGCTATAGCTTTATTTTGTAGTGAAATTTCAATTACTCTGTAAGTTATAAGCAATCTAGATAGCGTTATAGAATCATGAAAAATTATTTTTTTTTTAACATAAAATAATGATTTTCCTGCCTCCTTTTATAATCGTTTTACTTGTATTCGGAACTTAAATAATTACAGATCTACAGCCAATAAAAGATATATGTTTCAACAAAATAACGCATATTGATAAGATCAAGTAGCTTATATATCTCGAGAAAAAGGGCCCATGGAACTAATTTTGGCACCAGAAATCGATTCTCAAAATCCAATGAAGATTTCTTCACCAGAGGTGGTGCACTCTCCTTGCTCATTTAATTATTAAAATATTACAATCTTAGACAACAGTATTTAAAGAAAAACCATTTTCCTTGTTGCCAACATACGCCCCTGCACTAACGTATAGAGTCTTAGTGACAATACATAAACATGTCTAGTATCTTACAGTTTTTGACAGCTGCACTGGTATTCACGGGAAGCACAAGAATGGGATTAATAAAACATGAACTGCCGAGAGTTCCCTACAACTTTTGCTTTTTTCAAGATCAGCTTTACAAAGAGTTCTGACGCAGATGACCTCCTCCGTTTACCGATTGACATATTTCAAAGAAAATCCGCTTTTGTATGATTCTAAATACGGAAATGCTTTTTTTAAAGGTCAGATATATATTGGTGTTGTAATTGGTAAGACGTAGGTAGTGGTCGGAAAGAGAAACAGGTTATATTTACATTTTGTTTATAAAAGAATAATAAAGTCAAACAAATAAAATATTAATTTTCGAACAATATACCTACATAATAAACGGCAAGAGGCAATAAGAAATAGAACATGGGTTTTAATTTATTGAAAAGGTTATTTTTAGGTATAAAGAAGATTTTATCAATAAAAGTTTTGCAACTTTAACGAACTGGTAAAAACAATGAGCCACGTTAACCACCTTTTTATTCGATGAACAAGTCAAGTTCGATCGGGAAAAAGCCTCTGAAAATTTCACTTCGAAATATTTCATTGTGGCAAGCTATATAGCTATATGCCTTCCTTTCTCTTGAAGCGCTTTTCGGGCTAAACGGGAATCCTGAGAGACGGCGACGTCGGTGGATTCGATAATCTCCCGTCTATAATTTTTTCGCCTTTCCTCTCACAAGCGATCGCTCGTTCATCACTTCTGCTGGCACGAGACAGCAGCTCTCTTCTCTACGTGCCCGTTCTCTCTCGCTCGTCCTCCCTATCTCCTTCTCTCTTTCTCTTCCTTCCTCTCCCGTATATTCTTTTTACCGCGCTAAATAGGAAAATTTTCATTACAATGGCTCGGGTCTTTTCCTGAATAAAAGCTCAACTTTTCCTGGAAAAATAGAACGTTCCATGCGGCTTTACCAATCGTCGTTTGAAAAGATTTACTTTTAATGTCGTTATTTTAACCTGGCATATTATTAATCTAATAAAGTATATGAAACACAATATTATTAAACTTATTTAAAAAAGTGTTGATGTATATACACTATAATAAATAGTTAATTTAAAGTCTTATGAATGTATGGGAAATAAAAAAAGAACTTTCAATTGAGATAAATACCTATTTACCTTAGATAATGTTACACGGTACGTTGACATACTCAATTTTTTAGTTGATTTGTCGACTAAACAATAATTTTTTTACGTTATTTGTAAGATATTGATTTTAAATAATCTAAAAAAGTATTCTAACGTGTTTTCAATAGTTTTTATATAACTTAATCAATATGCGATAGCTCTAAGAATATTCTACAAAGTATTAATAATAACTAAGAGTATAAATAATAAATGTATTATAAGACATACGTTATAGCAAAGTTTAATAATTTGAATATAGAAAGTATAATAAGTGTAGACCTATGAAATCAGTCGATAAACTAGCCTTTTTCTTCATTTTAATCTCTTATCAAATATGTCAAAACTCGTTTTCTTTTGTATATAACAATTATTATAGATATTATTGTCTCAGGCATAAAAATAACGTTTACGATAATGTTTTATCTTAGAATAATATTATTTTATTTGTCAAGAAATAAGTTTTTTGTAATGATCAAGATCAATTTTATTTTACTTCAATTTCTGCAAAGAACTTGATCATCTCTTCTTTTAGGGAAAGTTAATTTCAATTGTTCGAATCTCATCTTCCTTGAAATGAGATAAATTTATTGCAATTCGATAAAAAACGTTCAAATAATAAAAAACTAAAAAACTTTTACTGCACCTGCAGCATGAGAACCTTTCTTCGAAAAGATGCGAAAAATTCGAAGAGAATAAAAAGCTCTCGGCGTGGCTTTTCTTTCCTCTCTTCCTCCTTTCTCTCCATCCAGCTCCTCCACTACCTTCTCTCAGCTAAAATAAAATCCATACGGTCTCGTTCCCTCTCTCTCTCTCACTCTCACCAGGGCGAGAGAGAAAATATCCGTCATTTAAAATGGATGGATTTAGGTGGATATAAAAGTGAGGGCGGCGGGAGAAAGAAACCGAGTAGCAGCGACGGCTTGAAAGCGAGGTCGCGCGCGGCTCTCGCCCCCGCGGAGAGAGAAAGAAAGAGCGAGAGGGAGAGAGGTAGACGAAGCGAGAGAGCAAGAAAGAGAGGAAAAAGAGAAAGGAGAGACGGCCCTCCCGGATGGAGCGAAGGGGCGGGGAGGGAGGAAAAGGCCGCTGCCGCGCGGAAGGAGAAGGTGGAGCGGGAGGTAGAGCTGGAGGAGGATATATACCGACACTGAAAAGTCGCGACGGGGTGGCAGCGGCGGCGGCGGCGCGAGCTCGTAGAGTGGGATTCAAGGGAGAGACACTTTAAACGGATGGTCCTCGCTCCCTCTTGCCTCCCTCACCCTCCCGTTCTTTTCCGCGCGCTTTCTCCTTTTCCGCGCTGTCTCTGCAGCTTGCGCCCTGGCGAAAGAGAGACGCAGACGCAGCGAAGAGAGAGAGAGAGAGAAAGAGAGGGAAGAGAAAGTTCTTGCAGCGCTAGTCCTGGCATTCGAAAATGGCGGCGAGATATCGCCCTCCGCGCCGAGGATCCGGATATTTACGAGGTACGTCGTCCTCGTTGTCGTATATAGCTGCGAAGGGAGAGAGCCTTTTTTATTACGGCCGGCGAGCCGTTTTATTTCTCCTCTCGCCGCGCCTTTTTCTTGAAATTTTTAAGAAGCGGAATGGAATTAAGCTCGCTCGTGCAATATGGATGATGTTGCTGGTGTCGTACGGCTAGCCTTGCAGTTGGTTTTCAACTTGCTAAACTTTTCCTTTACAATTGGAAGATGAGAAGTCAAGGAATATAATAATTTAAAGTATATATTTTGCAAGATGCCTTTTAAAATTATAAAAACTCTTCATTTCTTCTCTTGAATTCAGGCATTATATGTTTATCACTGCATCTTGCCGTAATAAAATCCAACCCTAAAGACACAATTTTACGAACAGCGCAGATATCGAGGATAGTTCGAAAGGTCGTTTAGGCGAGGTAATAAAAGGAATTTTTCGACACATAACTTTCATATAAGAAAAGCTAAGTCTCGCGCGTTGAGAAAATTTTGAAATTCTAGCAATATAACGCGCCTCGTAGGTGGTCTATTCGGTTCTGCGTAAATGCCAAAGGCGCTCGTAACTTGAGGTTTATTCCTGATATAACTCGGGTTTAACGGATATAGTTTTTCACGCTTCTGCGTCCTCGTGGAATCACGTTCTTTAACCCTATATCCGCCCACCTATTACTCGGAAATTTTATTTTCTCCGCCGAGTCGTTGACATTTTTTCGCTACCAGCTAATAATGATTGTGTTTGCTTTTAATTTCACCTATCTCTAAAAGTTGAGATACATTGATTTTTATATTTTTATTTCTTAAATAAAAGAAGATATATGTATAAGCTGTATTATTCTATACAGAAAAAATTAATGATGTACTAAAGAATATGGATAACAACATTTATCTAAATTCATTGATATTTTTATGCCCACAGTTAACAATCATATCAACAGATTTTATTGTTTATACGTACGATGATGCTTTACAGTATTTTAGGCATTAATCGAATGTGTATATAAACCCACATAAATAAAAAGAAATTTTACAGTATCTGAATTGTATCTTTTATGTACTTATAGTTATTAGAATAAAAGAATTGGGCAGATTACTTCAGTTTGCGTTAGAGACTATTTTTCATCTCACTTCACGCGTCTGTAATGTGAATCTTCAGAATCTTGACGAAAAATTGTTTTACTTTCGCACTCCAAATTTCATTATTTTCTCTACCGTCTATTGTACAAACATTCCTGAATAAAGTATTCAAACATACTCGTCCCCGATCCTAAAGTACCAACCCTCCCACCATCGCTCCAAGTAGAAAAAGCACAGGTATCGTCAGCCACAGCATCTTTCTCTCCGCGCACCTGCCACGGCGCAACTTGAACACCACTCCCAACCATCTCTCATTCGATTCGCGCAATCCAATCCGCGAAACTCTCTTTCTCTGTCAAGCCAGAGGTAAAATCCCTCTAAAAGACCTCTCCTCTCCCTCCCGGAGGTGGAAATCTAGAAACTCGACCAATCCTCACGCTAGGAGCCAACCGACCAATCGCCACATTCCGTTCCTCGCAATCCAATAATCACAGAGCACTGTATATATGTATGTGTATACGCCTGTATGCCAGATGCGACAGAGACAGAGCGAGGCTTTCCCGGACTGCCTCGTATTTGCCTTTACCATTGGTCTGCGACTGTCGCCGGGACCAATGGCACAACTCGTCGTGACGCCGACTGTGCGCGGGGGCCGGGGGACCGGTTACGCCCCTGCAGCCGCCCTCTCGCGCCCCTCTCTCTGTGTGAGAGAGGAGCTTTCGCGCGCGGAGTGCCTTCTCTCTCCCTCTGTGTTATATGCGTGTGCGGGGTGAGTCTTGGCCGAGAGAATAGAGCTGTGCGAATTTTCTGGGTTGCTATATGTCTGTATGTGGTGGTTGGATTGAAAGGTTTTTTCGTTTTAGGATGATGATTTAATGGGATGCTAATTGATGGTTAAAACATGTTGTTGATCAATAAATGAGATTTTGGCAAGGTACTTTTGCTTGTAAAGATTGTTTTAAAGCTTTTAGTCATTATGATATGCAAATGGTGATGAAATAAATAGGAGACCGCGTGTAGATATTACTTAATCGTACAAGCGTATATACAGTTCTTCTTTATTTCTCAATACAATTTGTATTTGTTTCCAAAAATCCAGGTATAATGTAAAATATTTTATATATGTTTAAAACAGTAAAGACCCAGGTCAAATAAATAACGCCATCCGATCCAAACATTTAAAATCACCGTGGCATCGTTAATCGACATTTTCCACCCACACGGCGCCTATATCTCTATATACACATCCGTATACTCTCACACGGGCGCGCTATATTTCCTCATCTCTCTCTCTCCCTCTTGCGCAGAGACGTCCGTAGTATTACGCGTATACGTTTTACTGCATATCTGGAAGCTATATACCCGCAGTGTGCGCGGGCTATATGTGTATAAGAGCGCACATCGACCGAGAGTCGAGTCGCGCAAAGGTGGGAGAGAAACCGTGGAAACAGAGGTAACGAGAGTCTGGCGGGGGGCGGCAGCAGCAGCGGTGGCGGGAGACGGAGACAGCAAAAGCAACGGGAGAGGAAGAAAACGCCGTTGGAGGAGGCGGAGGGCGGACGAGGAGGAGTGTGGAGGGGAGCTGCTGCTGCTGCTGCTGCTGGCGCACTCGAAAGGGTAAGAGGGCGAGAGAGGGCCGCGCGCGCGGCAGCTAGCTCGCTTCGATCCGAGAAAGAGACGCGGCTAGACAAAGAGCGTGCCCGCGAGAGCTCGAGGAGGCGCAGACACTCGCGACGGCAGCAGCAGCCACTTATAAACTCGCTCTCTCTCTCTCTCGCTCTCGCCCTCTTGCGCTTCGCTTTCTTGCGACGTTTTTTCCCCTTTTTCCGAGCCAGTGCTGCTGCTGCTGCTGCCGTTGCGACTGCTTCGTTCTTTTTCGCCTCCTCTCTCTCTCTCTCTTTCTTTTCGCCCTCTTTCTTGCACTTCTCTTTCTCTCTTCCTCCTGACGTCTCGAAGGGGTGGGAGTGCGCCGTCTTCGTGCTTCGTTTCTCGATGTTGGACTTGAATAGAGAGGTGGGGGTGGAATCGTTGATGGGGAAGTAGGTTTTTTTTTCTTCTTCTCAGGGTGGTGTAGTGCGTTTCCGTTCCCTCGATTATTTCGTTTTTTGCCGGAGGATGGGTTCGCGATGAAGTGGGTTGCGGGAGTGCTGCTGCTGCTTCTGCGTGTAATATCATTTTTTCCGGGAAAAAATTTGAATTGAATTTAAGATACTACTAGACGTTTTTAAATTTTTACGTGCCGGGTAGAGAGAAGACATTAAAAAAATGTGCGCTTCACTGTTACTCGAGGAGGAAGAGAAAAATTTAATAAAAGTTTAACTCAAGTTTATTTCAACAAGTAAATTCTAACAATCTAGATAGATAGTACGTGGGATGCATGTAAAAATAGGATTTGTTTTTATTTAACAAGATATTATGCGTAGTATAATGAATGCATTTATGAATTTGTTTTCCTTACCATAAAAACGTATGTTTTTCATTTAAAAGTTTTATATTTTTAAAACTAAATAACAATAAAGTATCTGATTTCTTTCGAAAACATTGCCCGTTTCGTATGGTTTCAAACTAAGTGTAGTTACAAATAAAGGTTATTTTGATTAGGAAATTTTGTATTTAAGTACTTAAAAACATTTAAATAGAAAAGAAATCAACAAATGTGAATTAAAAAGAAGTAACAAGAGAAATTTTTGAGAAAATCATTTTATTCCTAAATTATGGCTTTTACAGCAGCATTCTTTACGTTCCTATTAATCCTTGATATTAGTGGATCCTTGGAATCTAGAGGTGTGAAGCTGAGGCCAGCAAAGCTAGAGATATATGAGAATTTTTTGCGTACTACATCTTGGACAAACGCAGCGGCCCTATAGAGCCGACGAAAGCAGAGGAAAAACGAAAGACGAAAGCGAAAAAACGCCGATGAAGAATGGTAGTGTCCGCGATAGCGGGAAAAATTATAACATTATTCTCAAGAGACGGTCGTATATTTCAGGCAGTGAAAAACGTTTCTTATTATACAAAAATTATGTAAAAAAACGACGCCTTGCAAACGAAGATCGATAAAAATTTTTAAAAATATCTCCGCACTCTGTATGTAATATTTCTCAAAAAGCCATGAAGCCTTCGCCTATCACTTTGTTGTAACAGAAGAGACGGTCCCCCGGCCTTTCGCAAAAAAGGCGCCGCGCTGATCGAAACTCACCGATCCGATCGAAAAGACTCGCTTGCCACTCACGATTCCCTCTGGCATCACACGCACGCAGTACAAAGAAAAGCGAAGAGGGAGACTCTCTCTCTCTTTTCCCTCGGCGCGCCACAACAAAAAGAGGACGACGAGCGAGCGCGCGCTCATTATGCAGTTACTACCGTTCGCCACTCTAATTATAATTATCTCTCCCGGCCGTTACAGGGGCCGATATCAAAGTTTTTCTCTCTCGGCGCGGAAAGGAGAAAAAAAGCGGCGTTCGTCCTCTTTAGAGGGAAAGAGTGAGTGAGAGAGAGAGAAAGAGAGAGAGAGAGAGAGAGAGCAGCAGGCGGGGAATGGCGACAGTGATGACAGCGCGGCGTCGGATTATTATAATCGGACGATAAAAATAGAAACGTAGAGGGTAGAGAGACGGCATATTGCCAAGCGATATCAGTCGAATGGGGAACACGCGCCGCGCGTGTGCACGCGGACAGAACGAGATATCGATTGCCGAGCCTCAACTGGAGCGGCAAAATCTCTGTAGAGTATATATGGAGGGAGGTGAGAGTGAGGGAGAGAGAAAGCAGTAGAACGCATCGCGGTAGCGTCAGACGCGCGGGCCGACGAATCGCCTTGAGAGTACTCGAAATGTTTCCGCATGGGTGTTTATATTAAGGGAAAGATTTTAACGAATAATTTGGCAATATTATGTACTATATGTTTTGGATTTTGTGAGCTAAAGTGACATTATTTCTTTTGTTAAATAACTTTTGGTAATATATGTCGATTTCTATAAGGAATTACCCCTAACTGTGGTGCAACAATCGCAAAATTTCAAACTTGAAGCACACCTCTCACAACTGTTTTTTTCTTATTATATAGGTATTATACTCCATAAAAATAGTGTTGAATATCGGAAATCATAATAGTGTTTTTCATAAAGCTGCTTTTCATTTTTCTTCTGGGAATTTAACATGGCAAAAATGGACGAAAAGTAGTCACTGATTATTAACCAATAGCAAGCTCTTAAAGGTGACAACAAATATTCTATAAAAAAGCGATTAAAGTAGAAGAAAAGAGTTTTAATTTGAGATGAGAATCGGAAAAATCGGTCAATTTGGCGCAAAGTTAGGTGCATTTGAAAATCGCGAAAAATGA
>UXGD01005423.1:0-14485 GCA_900474315.1 Torymus auratus
CCATATGCTCATATACTTTGGCTGTTAAATATAATTCCGGGATCAAAATTAATTCATCACGTCCGGACTTTCAGATATCTGCAGCGTAAGATTTTTGAAATATCTTTAAAAAAAAGTGAAGAAAATGTTGTTATCAATTTTGTCTACAAAATAATATAGCAATTCTCGTTCACTTTTAGATCGACTTTGGATCATCCTTTTACATTTTTTTCTACAACATCTGACTATGACTTTTGGAAGCTAGCATTGCTCTGCATGAAAATCAAATTCATTATTTCTGTCGATCAAAATGTACACATTTAGATCATGGAACAAAATCATAGAAGGATAATCCATATGAGATCTTGAAAAGAACAAATAGTACTATATTGTTTTGTAGAAAATATAACAACAAATTTTAGTTTAGTGTGCTTTAGTCTCTACAACATATCATTTTTTTTCTTTGGGTCTACCAATTTTTATTTTATCACTGAGAAAAATATTGCTATAAATAACGCATAAATTAACGGTTAAAACAAAAATCTCTACATATAATAAAAAAAAATATTGGTGCTATCTTCGCATGATCGTACAGATGTTTTAAAACAGAATTGGAAAATACACCATCCCATTTTTATTTATATACCTTCTCGAGCATATCAGTGACACTTCCATCGAGATATATCATTAAAACGTAAGAAAATTCCGCCGAGAAACTTTTCACGCGTTGCTGCAGCAACCCTTTTTCTTTCGCCATTTGTTATAGGGCGAACGAGACAAAGACCGCTGGTGGTTTGCCGGTTGCCACGCTGAAATTAAATGGCGAAACATTTTCTCTCCCACCACACCAAGCCCGTCCTCGTTCTTCCTCGCTTAACTCTTTGCGCGCTCGCGGGGTTACGCTGGCGCGTATTTTTCTTTACATCTCATTTGCATGAGAATTTGTTTCCGCGCGTGTGCGACAGTTTTTTTTCTGGGAGGGGAGCGGGCTGCATATATGTCACGAGAAACGCTGGGAAATCGAAAAAAAGTTGCAACCGACAGTGAAAAAATTTCGAGAAGAATTTTCAAAGACGGGTTAAGGCGGCGCGCGTGGGACGCGGAACGAATTGCGACTTACATATTCATCGTTGTTTAATAGAGTAGCGCGTATTAGACTGATGAGCTGGAGTTGAGATAGTTGTTGACGGGGAATGATTTGTATGCAAATGCGGCCCGTTTGCGAAGAATATGCTATGCGTCATTTTTCGAAAAATTGCCGTCTTCTTTTGTTGCTGCACGTGGAGGATAAAAGAAGATTCGATGTTACTTCTTATTATGATTGAAGGTTCTTTTAGATATATTAGATTTTGAATAAATATCAAATTTATGGTTCACATTGATGATTAAAAAAAATAAGATTTTCACATGTTTTCATGAATACATGAATTAAAATTTACTATTGTATAAAGTGACGATATTTTTTCTATTAAAATGCAAAAATGTTTTTACCAAAGATTAAAAAGATATTACTTGCCATTTAATAATAAAGATTAGTAATAAGTTAATCTCTATCCAATAGTTAATTTACATGTGCACTTATATCATGCAATTTAATACATGTGTACTTGTATCATGTAACTTAAAACACAAGAAGTGAATCCATTAATTCTGGAACTCGTGTTTATAAAATACTATTAATTTCTCATTTTAAAGAACCTTTACTACAATAATTATTTTTAAACGTCTGCAAATTTCATTATCTACCAAATGAATCCGTATACAACTTTTAAATTAAAACATTGAAGTTTCTTTATAACGAATAGCGCTTAATCGAAACGCTAATAAAGACACAAGAGAAAATCATTCCGCAGTACTACCCTTCCCATTCCGATCAATCGCCGGCATTTAATCAAATACTTACAGATTCAGAAGCATCTTCCGCTCGCCCGTTTGTGCGCAACCCCAGGCGAATTCATCGAAACCACGCGAATCCTACTACTATACCACTGCACACACATGCCGAAATTCCGCGAACGGCGCTTGCTGCGCGGAAGCGCTATGCACGCGTGTGTGTACAGACAGCGAATTTGCTTTGCCGGGCCAAAGCTGGAAATTAATTCTTGCATACCGTCCTAGGAACGACCAGTCCCGTGATTAAATTGCTTTTCCACAGTTTATTCGGTGCCGGGAGGTTGGTACGGGTATGTGAGCGTAAGCGCGTGCTAGTTGTTTTGAGAGATCGGGCTGAGATTCCCGGGAGGTAGCTGTAAATAAAATAGAGAATGTCGAAAAGTGGGTGGTGAAAGAGTGCTGAGGAATGCGGATGTGGTAAGGAAAGGAGGGTACGGATTTTTCGAAGGGGTGGATTTAAAGTCGGATTTTGGTTTCTTTGGTCAGAGTGTTTTCGAAAGGAATGTAGGGGTCGGTGAAGGTCAAATTCAGAAGAAAGGTGGGGAAAATCTATTATTTTTTTTTTTTTTTTATGAAAACACGCGATTTTGTTGTAACTTGTGATTGCCATAATTTTCATACTCTTACAAAGCCTTTTGAAGTGTATTGTGAGATGTATTTAGGAGAAACGTGACACCTAACTTTATTTTCAAAACGAAGGCATTGAAAAGATAGTAAATACGTTATTTAAACTTCGGTCAAGCCTATATTTATGAATTTTTATGTTAATACTCAAGCATAAATTAATTACGATATATTGAAAAATATTCTACAATGTTTTTATAGCGCACTCGAATGAGAAAATATGGTAAGATTCGATGGTAATTCTGATTTATGACGTTTATTTATATTTTTCAGTGACAGAATCAGACATTTATTGCTCACAGACTATTTACGAGAATTTCGCAAAATTGTAATTACAAACGGCGGTATGAATTCAGGCTATAAACAAACAAATTTCTTGAATTAAATATAAAATTCAAGAATTTTATTTCCCCCTCTTTAGTTAAATGGGACGTAGAGGCGCAAATATCAGTTATGAGTTTTCGGTCTTATTAATCATATCGAAAACAAATATATAATTTCACGCTCGGACGCACTGCGAACGTTCGTTTTATCTTTTTAATGGTTATTAACGGCGCGGGCAAACATTTTTACTCGTAATATAAAAATAATCCAATCAAAGATTTATTGTTAAATATATTTATGTTTCGATCACAAAAAGGTTATTTAAGATTAAAAGTAATTGAAAATCAAAAAGGCGTATTTATATTGAATTTAATCTTTTTTTAAGGTCATTCGATGGTATTAAGGCGAAAAAGGAGAATTAATGTAAAAATCATTCGTGCAATTTGAAATTGTCAACAAATAATATATCAGTGTTCGGGTAATCCTAAATTGAATTGCAATAAGCTATATCAGGCAGGCTGATAAATATTTAAAAACAAAAAGATTTAGCTCAATCACATAATGTTACAAAAAGTTTAAAGTAATGCTAAGGAACTGCCAATCAACATAACTTAAACTCACATCCTCAATATATCTTTAAAAGACTTGAGTTTTCCAAAATTCGAAAATACGTTTGATTGCAGCTATCCTCCTTCTGCAATTCCAGTAGCGTAACGATTCCCTTCCCCCCATAAACCTTCTAACGGGCTATCGAACCAAAGCAGAACAAAGACCCCTCGATGAACCCACGCTCTTTCTCTTCGTCTCTACCACTAAACGAAACAACGCCACTTTTTCGCTGCTAAATCCACCTCTCTCCCCCTTTCTCAATAAAAAAGCCCTCCTCGCGCCCCCACGCACTTGATCCAGTCAACCTTCGCCCTGCCGCCGCCACCCTAAAAAAGTCTCGCCCCCCTCTGCGCGATGCGCAGGTAGGAGATCGATGCCACCTTATGCCGTCTTTTATCATCGGCGAGCGCATCCCTCCTTATAACGCGAGAGGGCGTCGTAACCTTTTAGAACCGTAATACTTACAGAGATGCGGAGAAGAAAGCAGCAAGACGCTTGATGATGCGCTCTGTCGTCCTCTGCGCGGGATTCCGCGGGCTTTACGGCCGCGCGTGTGCGAGGAAAGAGAGTGGACTCGTTAAAGGGGACTATGCGCGACGATATTGCGGGAGGTATAGGGGGAGGCATTGGAAAATTGAAAAATGCGGGAATCGCAGGTCGACGAGGGCCTGCGCGCATTCTTGGAGGGCGAGGCTGTGGCTCGTCGTGTGGATTACGTTGGAGTGTTATTGCTCGGAAAGGGATATGGTTTTTTGGAGGTATTTTTTAAGAAAACGATCTATGGTGGTTTTGAAGAGAAACATAAATTGAATCCTAGTATGATTAAAATTGAATTTGAATTCGATACTTTAGCTAATTAAACAGATCATCTTATAATTTTGATGGTTTGAAAAACAAGGTGTCCAATATTAGCTGCAATCCATTCGACTGTACGATGAAAATGTATCTTTTGTTTTATTTTTTAACGAAAATTAGTTTATTGGTAATAGACATCAAGTTTTTGTAAGTATTAGCTAAACGATTATAGTTTTCTTGAATCACGAAAATATATCAAACGAAGCTACAAAATTCCAATATAAATCACCTCCTTTCATAAAAATTCATCTGACCATCCTCCACGCGGTGATAATACACTCACAAAGCCATTTCCCAAAATTTTCCAAACTGCCACATCACCCTCTAAATCCGAGAACGATCCTACCCTCCCTCGCATTAAAAAATCTACAATTTTCATCACCCCTGTCAATAGCCTATCCTGTCACCATCTCCTTCGTCACCTCACTTTTTGCTGCAAATCTACGGCTACGGCCTTTCGCACGAGATCAAAAAAACAAAATCCGTAAACTCACGCTCTTTTGTCGTTAAAAAAAAAGCTGCATGCATCAATAAAGCCGCGAATTGGAAGAGATAGATATTGCCCCTCTCTAACGCCTCGACGTTATTAATGACGCTTTGCGCGCGTAAGAGAGAGAGAGAGCGAATTAACCTTTGTGCGCTGCGCGCGCCAGGAAAGACGATAGCGTTGAAGTGCTTCCTTGCGAAGACGCTGATCCCGTGTCAAAACGGCCGAGACTCTCTTTCTTTGCAAGTTTCGAGTGCCTGTCGGGGTACTCGAGCTAGCTCCAGTTTTAATTTACCAGCGCGAGAGCGAGAGAGTAAGAGAGAGGGATGAGGAGGAGTTTACGTCAGTTATTTCGATACTTTCATGGCGAGTTGTTTATCGCGAGAGAGGATTTTCTTTGAAGGAGAGTGAGGGTATCGAGTTTGCGAGTGAGCTAAAGTGGTAATGAATTGATCGATCGTATTAGAAATTTCATAAAGATGATTAATAAATCATATAATAATATCAGGTTTAAAATGGAGCTTGTTTATTGAGACCTAGCTAAATATTATGACCAGTCGAGTATTGCACGCTAGTTTTCTGAAAATACATATACAATTTATTGAAACTTACTCGAAAATCATGTTGAGATATACAAAAAATACATTAAAGATAACCGTTATCTATTTTTCTTGAGTTTTGAAAAAAAAAAATGACAAACTGCAGTTTCCACCCTCACGAAGTAACGGCGTCCTTTAAAACGCTCGTCATTTTGCTCTATACCCGAGGAATAGTAAAAATCTCCAGCCAGTCTTTAATTTTCAGCATAATACCGACGAAATTTCAAGTCATTCGTTCCATCCATTCATTCCGCAAAAACCTCTTGATAACAGACGGCCTCGAGTCAACGACGGGATCCCACATCGATATCCTTCCTCTCTTTCCCTCTCGCCTTATTGGCCCCCGAGCAAAACCGAAAAAAGAACGGAGAAAAGTATATACGAGAAAGACAGAGACAGTGCCGAAACTCCTCTTTGATTTTCATCAATCCTCCTCCCACTATCCCCTTTTTTCCACCCGTCCAATCTTCAGTGCGGAGCTCTCGTGTCGCGTTTCAATCTTCGGGCGTGTATCATATCGATGACTCTGCGGCGTGCGCGCCTGAAAGAGAGAGAGAGAAGGGAGAAAATCGTCCTTGCGAATGGAGAGCCATAAGCGCCAGCGTGCGCATGTGTGTGGGGGGCGCGATGCTTTCGTGCAGCGGATGAGAAAACCGACTTTTTCTTCGCTTCCCTTTTTTCTCGCTCTTGATTGCCCGCCTTCGAGGAGAGAGGGAGGAGGACAGCTGGCTCATGCATGAAGCGCGGGTGTGTGGGCGTGCGGACGAGATGAGAAACTGTACGTATTAAAATTAATGAAAAAAAATTTGAAGGACGATGAGGTGTAGTCGAGACGGATTCGTGACTGCCGCGCGCTGTGGCCTACTTCCGCCGGAGGGAACTCGACTTTTTCTCTGGCTTTTATTTAGGTTTCATGTAAATTTCGGGGTGGTAAACGTGGATGGAGAAAATGCGGGTTTTTTTGAAATTCAAACAAAAATGGTTCGAATGCTTTTGGAAAATATAAGGAATTTGGCGATGCATTACAAAAGATCCCTTATTATGAACTTTATCACGGTTTATTAGCTGATAAAATATGACGGGGAGGCGGGTATATCGTATGCATGTACGAAGCAATCATTTATCAAAGCTGATGAGACGCTGAGACACATAAGTAGTGAATATCTAATTTAGTCAGACAACAACTTTCCTCGTAATTAATTATCTTGGAAAGTAATACTTTAACTGATGTCCATATTAATTCTGGGATTCGCTCGCCTTTGTCTTTCAGAATGAATTGCTCAATTTAAATATAATTACATAAATTACATTAGTAGTAACCAAACGTACGACGATTACTCAATGCTTAATGCTTATCTCAAATCTGTGAATGACTTACATTTTTCCAACAAAAATATACGATATTTTCCTAATTTAATGTATACGTGTGTGCTAAATTGATGAAAGGAAGATGAATGATAGGCCGACTAGCATGAATACATTTGTTTTGCCAGAAGCAATTTGTGCAAGAAATATTAAATTAAATCATTATCTTAGATCTGTTTTTGACTTACTACTTCATAGGAAAAAACAGACGGCACTGTACTAGTAAAGTAACTATGTACTGGGGTTAATGAAAAGAAGATAAATGACAGGCCGAAGGAGTATCTAGACATGCATCAAATGTACGTATTCGTTTTATTGAGATCACGAATATCTAAGTACACAATAAATATAGGATGATAATGGAATTTTCCCGTAGAAACTGTAATAGAATTACAACTCCCCCTTATCTGTTTTGTTTTGAAAAAAATAGATTTTGCTTTTATATAAAATCCACTACGACTTATTCAATATTATATTATTTGAATGATGCTCTATTGAGTAATACATTGAAATATTTGTACGCTAATATTGGCGCATTCACGTGCATTGAAGTACCAGCTAATACTGCAATATTATTGAAATCCGCAATTTTCTGAATTACTCACCAACCCTTTGCATACACATGCATATTAATTGAATTTGTTGTTCATCATTCATTTGCTAATTATTAATTATGTCACAAGATAATTCTACCGAAATAAAACAAAACATACACCTGCTACAAATGACTCTCTACTAAATGATGTCAAAATTTAACGAACTTCATGCAGCAGCATCTCTAAAACAAACAATTCCAGCGTGCTCTAATGAAAGTTTAAACTGCGATCTCTTTTTCTAAAAGTCTCCATTTCTCTCTCTCTCTCTCTCTCTCTCTCTCTCTCTCCTCAACGAAAAATGAAAAAAAAGAAAAAAAAGAGAAGCATTTCATTCTCGGCGAAGAAGCGAAAAAAAACTGGAAAAAAGCACTTTTCCCTAAGAATCCAAAATAAAACATGCCCGCAACGTCACGTTCTAGGAGCGAGAGAGAGAGAGGGGTATAAAGAGAAAGAGAGACAGAGAACTAGAGAGGAAGAAACGCTCGGTAAGACGGGCAAATTCTAGCTCAAGTACGCACGGAGGGAGCGTCAGAGAGAGAGAGAGACAGAGTAGAGCTAAAGTCCGTTTTCCGGAGGCGTCTGAGCCCCTCTGTGTTTTGCCTATTCCGCCAAGAACAACACAGAACGTCGTCGGCCGGATAAAATTCGCGCAAAACACGAGAGAGAGAGAGAGAGAGTTAGCGAGCAGTGCACGAACGTACTCGCGGAGGGGGATGAAAGGTCGCGGACAGCTCCACTGACGTCAGACTGAGAGGGCGAGAGAGGGAGCCTAGAGTCTCGCCGAGAAGAGCGAGCGAACTCAGGCCGCGAAAGGACCTTGTAAGTCGTGCCCGAGACGTAGAGTAATCGTTCGTGAAACCTTGTCGTATTTGATAAATGAATCCGAGCCACAATGAGAGAACGAGAGACGGACTGCTCAACGGTTTATTAATGCCTGCGAGCGCACGCCTTATGAGGGTTGCACGCTAGTAAACAAATGAAGGAATTTTTTCGCATGCACAGCCGATATGATTTCCACGCGTTTTCTGATTTTTTTTTATTTCTCATGCGTTGAAAACCATTCGTTCGTGTTAATATCGCGAATGACGAAATTTTTTCGTCCCCCGGGGAGACCATATATTGATTTATACGAATAATTTTCCCGTGACATAGAGGTGGAGCTGACTATTTGTTTGGAATGCGTCGTTGTCGTCGTCGAGCTTGTTGTCTACGAATTCGGCGAGCCGTTAAATATGTATAAGGAAGTAGACGACCGTAATTGATGTTGGGCCGAGGACTTGATTTAGTAGAAGGGCTTTGACAATGGAGGAAACAATGGCTTCATAGCTTTGATAGGTGGAAATAACCTGCCTTTACTTGAAAATCGTCGTTAACGACAATACCTTTACTTTATCGAACATGATGTAAAAATAGAATCCATTGAAAATTTAGTCGTGTATTTTTCCTGTATAATGTAGAAATATACCTATGAATTAAGTAAGTCGGAATAACACAATGTAGGTAGCAGAGTGTTACCGAGACGGGAGTCAAAAGTAGAATAAGAAAAGTTCTGCAATGTGTCGGGGTAACAAAGTGGAACAGAAAAGTTTCGCGTCGACCGTATGAAATGACTCAGAAAGATGGAAAATTGCTGGTACATATAGAATATTTGATGTAAAGGATGAGCACGATAATGTATGTTTCAAGAAAATGTATAAATAATGACGAAGAGTAAAAAATAAAAAAAACAGGTGTTACCAAAAAACTGCCACAGCAAGCAAACAGGCCACACCCCAGAATTAAGGCTCGCTAGTGCGAAGGGTGTGAGCAGGGATAAGGGGTAGTAATAGTTCGTGGCACTGCCGAATAGTAATGGGCTCCGAGGCCACGCGCGCGAGACTATCCGGCACGTGTGTATGTGCGCGTCGTCGCGCCTAAGATGGAGACCGAGCAAGTGAGAGAGCAGCCGGATGATCGGTCGTTCCAGGAATGCCAGATATTAAAATACCGCAGACTCTTCAGAGCTCTGGCGTCGTCGGCATGTCCCATCCCACCCCTCCATCTCGCCTTGCCCTTTCATTATCCTGTCTCTCTCACTCTCTATCTCTCTTGCCTTATACTACGCCGAGGACTTTGTCCGTTGAGGCGGGGCGGCGCGCGAGCTGTACTGAAATTCACTGGCTATTGTTTGTTAATTGAGAAAGTTTGATGCACTTCGTGCGGGTTGGATTTTTTCGCGATGATAATGATGCGCCAGGAAGAGTTTCGGAGTAGAGAGAAGAAGTTAGCGCGCAGCGCTGCGCGTGGAGAGCATTCGATATTCTTTGAGCTTTTTTTCCCCAAGACAAAGTGTCCTTTGTTCCTGGTTAAGGAGAGCCTCTGCGAATATATTTTACGTTATAATTATCACGTTGGGCGGATTTTTACTTTAGAAAAGTTCGTATTTTAAGATGTAAACGATGGAGCTATTGTGACTATGACTTTGTCAATTTGACAGTACGCCACCTGGCGTTGTTGCTGTGTACTCATCTTGAGAAATCGATAGTTTTCGACAATTTCTATGAATATTTCATTGTCCCATAAGTTTTATAGATTATCTATTGATATCTCATTAGAAAACACCCCAATGTGCTGAATTTAGTTACTATTAGTATACCAATTGCTATATTGACAATTCACACATTCGAAAAACGACACATTTTCCTGTGCGACTAACTCACAACAGCAGCATCTCACTCCCCGTTCTCCATCATCTCTCTCTCTCTCTCTCGCTCTTATTTTCTTACTCCAATTTCCTCCTCTCTCTGGTACTCGCCAATCCGTAGCCTCGTCTTCGTCGTCTCGTTTCTCGCACGCACGCCAACTTTTCTCTCGAGAATTTCGGCCGCTCCCTCGCCCTCGTCATATCCTTTCACGGAACTACCGTCACTGCTGCTTCTTCTCTTTCGTCTCTCCCCCTTCTCTTCAGTCATCGGGTTTCGCTGTAATTTTTCATGTTGCGGAAGCCTCTGGAGGACTTTCCTTTTTTGCCGAAAATAGGAGAGAGAGAGAGAGAGAGAGAGAGAGAATGTCAAAGGGATGCGCTCAGCCCGTGCGTGGAAGTTTAGTTTTTGTTTGTCCGAAGTTTGTAAGAGCGCACGCAAGCTTCTTTGATTGGAGACGCGCGACTTTGCGACAGGAGAGACGCTCCGTTCCCGGCAGATGTTTAATTGGAATAAAGTTGCTGAATGTGCTGGACAATATGAACTTTTTCGGGCTTTGGTACTGCAGTTGATATTGAAGTATTTTTTTTCGATGGAAAGAAAAACGGCTATCCAAGTAACAATTTTTTTTAAATTTTACAAAAAATAAGGGCGGGTACATAATTTATGAAAAGCGAACCTTTCAATTAGAACGGGAGAAGACGAAAAAAAATATTAACCCAATTTCGAATTCTCGGGTTTTCCCAGGGGGTAAGAGGTCGTTTATTTTTTCCGATTGCTCGTATTTTACGCTGTATACGATGTTACGGGATCCCAAAACTCCGCATTCGATGTCGATATTCTCTATCAGGCGGAAATACCGCTTGCTCTATTTTATAAATTTACGACATGAATGTTGAATAGAATAAAATTCGCAAAATATGAATTTCGCTTCTGACAACATCGCAGACGGTATCTTTTTATGGAAGAAATTTTTTTCCCATTTCGCTTTATTGTTGACTTAAAAATCAATACAGTAATAAATGTCTACCTAATATTGGTTTCCATAGCTGTTAGACAAGCCAATGACAAAAGAAATATTTGATTTGCACTTACGTGTCAATGATAATAGTAGCGGGATGGTATAAACTCGCGACTCACCTGAAAAATAAATAAATTTGTTTTGGTTAAAAATATGCTTTTATGGAAACTCGATAATATTTTAATTAAATATTTGTAAAGCTATATAAAATATTTATGTACATACTTTTCGACAAAAGTATTACTAATTCAAAGAAAGATGTGTAATTAAAATAACTTGATAAACTTTCATTATCCAAAACTATGTAATAAGTATCCAAAATATTTTATGAACTTCAGACTAATACAATAAAGTATGGTATAAATTATTTTTTCGAGAAAAGTCTAATAATAACAAGTTTTCCAACTTGGAGCAAATTCGCGATACATAATTGAAATTTACTACACAGCCGAAGAATTTCCATCCTAGAATTTCGATAACTTTGTCAGGTTCGTTACAAAAGCCTTTCGTTATTAATTAAAATTCACGATGCGCTGATTAACAACTTTAGCTAAATTAAAATCATATCAAAAAGATATTACCCAAAGGCTCATCCTATACCCAGTACATATAGGTATATATACACATACCAACGTTCGGGCGCGCGAGAGAGCGCGGATCACTTGACTTCGTTATAAAATTGCATGTTGCCATTATGTCGAATTCGCATTTACCGGGCGTTCCTTTATTAATTAAAAGCCCGCACGCGAGCGCGCGCCTGATTATTCGCGTTGGCTAATTAGCGAGATTAACGATTAATACTTTCGCGCTGCCCCTCGCGTTTTTCTGCGCGCGGGCGCGCGAAACTTTTCGCTCGGCTGCTTAATTTAATAACGCTCGCGGCTGTTAAAGCGGGTTTTTCAAGCTCGCTCGCTTGAATTGCTCTCACCCCGATGCCACCGAGGCTGCGCGAATATCTCGGGGGCACACGGGGGAATTTTTGAAAAAATACTACTGCACCAATTGCGAAATGAATAAATATTGTGTTCGCCAGCGAGACGTGAGAGAAGAAACGTACAAACAAAATTCGACGGCTGGTGGTGGACAAATACGCTGACGCGATTACAGTGTAAACACCGAGATACCGCGGTGAGGTGCTGCACGACAAATGTGCCACATTTTTTCCGCCGGATATTTTGAATCGCTGCGTTATCGCTCGCATTTGAATAAACAAACTTTCGGTTGTTTGCGGGATTCGAAATAGATTCCCTTATATTTGCACAGTTCCCTAATATTTTTTATATTAATTACCTTCCTGGAAATGGGTCTCACATTTATTTTAATTAAGAGAATAGTTGAATCGTAGAATCGTTCAAAAAACAAACATACTTTCCAAAGCGTCTGTTATTACAGTTTCAATGACTATTAATTATTTTGCTCAAACATTATGAAAATTACATGCTAAAAAGCAATCAATTTTCACGATTCACTTGGCACACATGTGAGCCTCAATTACTTCAATACTGAAAAACAAAATTTAAAAATAATTGTAAATAAACATTACATAGAAATATCATATTGGTTGGAAAATGTTATTCAATAATAAATATAAAGAATCGATTACAAAAAAATCATCGATAAACTTTTAATTTATAGAAACAGCCTTCAAACCCGAAGAATTAAAGCTAAATAGAGCAATAACGTCGACAAAACGGCTCCAAAACAAATATCCCTCGCCCCTTTCAACAACGTAAAAATACCCGTTTTATCTCGTCGCATCAGCATACCGAACTTAACTTCCAAATTTATAGCTCATTAAGCCGGGGTGGCGGGGAGGCAACCCGAACCCCTTATTATTCACTCGAGAGCCCGTAAAAACGTTAATTGCTCACGCAATCACGCATCGCTGCGCGGCGGGTGGCGGTAGCAAGGCGCGTAAATCACAAACTTCTAGCATGAATTCGGAACGAAATCATCGAAAACAAACCGAAACGACCAATAACGATTAGAGAGAGAAAGAGAACGGAAGAGAGAGGAAAAAACGACGATGGGGGAACGAACGTTACCCTCCCTCTGCCTTTCGGAAAGTTGGCGACATATCCGTTCGTATAGCGAGTGGGTAAAGAGGGGAGGGGGGCATGGGGAGAGTCATGCGCACTAGAGTCGACATTAATATCCCATTTAGAGTTGAGAGTTTTGCGGTTTACCACAGCTATACTACTTCTCGACTCGTCCTGGCTCTATTATACACCTCGCTCTCCTGATTCGGTAGCTCTTTCTTTTGCCTCGTCCGCTGCCTCTCCTCGCTCGTCTTTTACTTTTTCTGCCCGAGCTGCTCCTCAGACCTGCTCTCCTTATCTCACGCTACGTCGTTTCGGCTCTAGTTTTTTTCTTCGCCTTTTCGACTGGCCTGGTAGTCGTTACACTGCGGAAGGGCCGGGCATCAAAGCAACCCCTTTGAGACAAGCCGTAATTAGTAGTGTTGGGCGGTAACCTTTGAGAAATTAGCGTCTGCTTAGGAACAGTAGATGCTGAATGATACGACTTCAGGGGCTCCTGTGGGTCTGGAATTTAATTCTGTATTCTTTGGATAAAGTCTTGTAGTAGATTTTTATTTCGTTGCTGCAATTGCAAAATTTTTTGCGAAGGTAAATATAACAGTAGTTACCTCGACGTGCTTACGATTTATTATTCTTCTATTACTTTGTAAGCAAATACTTTGGTTTCACGATAAATATGTAAATGGCGCCAGCAAAGATAATATTTATCGATCCACCTCTGCAGAAAATAATTTACATGTTATATCCGATCGGAACTCGTACAAGCACTTTGTGAAAAATAACGTAAATCCATGAAAACCTCTACAGTTAGTATATATTTACATTCGATATTCGCAAAACAATTTTCAATTTCCAAGTAGTTACTAATATCATCGTTTCATAACATTTTCCCTCCCTCTCTTGCTCTTGGCCTTACTCGCAGCCAACTGGATACGGGGCTAAAATGGTATTCTGCGTTGAATTAATACTCGCTTCTATTCCCCCGGGGAGCCGTGTGCTCATGCTCAAAATCAAACTGAAATTGGGCTAAAGTAGAGCTTTCTGTATGCACATACAATTACCGGGAAAAAATGGATATTTTTTTTTTATATATATATGGATGGCGGCACTCGCACTTCCGCGAAGTAAACGCTCGCGTTTAATAAACAAAATAGTGTAAACGGCCCAGGGGAAATCGATGTATTCAAAATCATTATTCTATATTTAGTTAATAAAGCAATTTTAATTTTATATTTTGGTTCGATGTGTTGTATGCATAACTCGAGCTTACTGATTATTTGATTATTGGATTCCAGGAATTTGCTGATGTTCTAGAATTTGGATGTGTTGTAATCGTTTAAGGTGGCTTCACCGCGTGAATTGGGATAATTAATAACATTTTTTTACAATCGTTTGTTCACATGGTATAATGTA
>UXGD01005424.1:0-14485 GCA_900474315.1 Torymus auratus
TAAATCAAAATATAGGAGCCAGGGAGGTGCTAAAATGTTGTTTTTTATGTATATTTTTGAGGTATAAAGTTTTTTTTATATATATTTGAAAAAATAATTACATAACTAATTATACTAAAATCTATTTTTTCAGGCTTTAACTCTGGCTGGCCCCCATAATAAATCTTATTTTATGTTGTTTATGGTTCCTGCGCCAATTAGATTACGAAAATCGAAAAAAAAAAAATTTGTAAAGTGCTCGAAATGAGCGCTGCATACTTCAACCTCATTTATTTCCCTTATACTAACTAGGAGAGGGTAAGGGGTCTGGATCACGGATTTGGCTGAAACTTTGGGATCCGTTTTTGGATATAGATATATGAAGAAAGCTGTAATATTAGACGCTAACGCTAAAAAAAACGGAAGTTCTGGGTACTTTTACCTTTATTTTGACGAAAGTCTTGAAAAACCCCGTTTCTTAAAAGGCAACTATTTAACTTTAGAAAGTCTTAAATACCATTTCAAGTAGAGAAAATAAAAATAGAGAAACCGAGCTTTCATTTGCTTCTTTAAGGATTCAAAAATTACGATTCCTTTCAAAGTTATGAACGTTTAAATTTGAGCACATAAAATGTACCGTTCAATTCCCAAAATTCACTGTTCGACTGTCCGCGTATTTTAATGCACTTCCGATGCTCAGATTTGAACGTTTATAACTTTGGAAGGAATCAACATTTCTTTATCATTTACAAAGCAAATGAAAGCTCTTTTTCTCTAGTTTTATTTTCTCTACTTGAAATGATATTTAAGATATTCTAAAGTTAAATAGTTGTCGTTTTAAAGGTTTTTTTCAAGACTTTACTTAGCTTTACTTTTTTCAAAGTAAAGCTAAAAGTACCCAGAACTTTAGTTTTTTTTAGCGTTAGGGTCTAATATTGTAGCATTCTTCATATTTCTATATCCAACAATATATCCCAAAGTTTTAGCCGAATCTGTGATCCGGACCTCTGACCCTCTCCTAGTAAGGTAACTTTTTTCACAAAATGGCGATCCACTCTTAAAAGAATGATGGCCGGAAGTAGTGACTCATTTAAGGACTCGATGTGATTGGGTATATTTGAAAAAAGCGCGAATATTTGAATTTTTTAGAATTAAAAATATGTTAGATTAGAATTTTGAAACTCAAGTATTTTATATAGAACTTCTAAATAATTAAAATAGCATAAAAACATTTAATTTTTTGCTTAAAACCTGTATCTTAATTATTTTATCATTTAAACTAATTACAAATAAATCATAGTGAAAAATAGTGTTCATAACCTCAAAAACAAAATAGTACGTGCGAGGCGCGTTTGAATTTTGCAGGTATTCTAAAAAGTAGATATTGCTACTGCGAACAATAGTTGACAAATTACGGGAATCTTTTTTGTTTCTCAACAGATTTTAGTTTTCAAAGTCTCATTTTGCTCCTTAAGTAATTTCATGGGGACTAGCCAAAGGAAAAATTCAAAATTATTTAAAAATAGTGAATTAAAAAAATATATTTTTTAACGACGTGCATGAATTTATAAATTATCTATAACTTTCTGAGTTTTAAAATTACATCATTTATCCCCATCAAATTACTTGATGAAAACTGAAATCGGTAGAGAAAAAAAAAGATTCCCGTAATTTGTCAACTATTAGTATGAATTTGAAACAGTAAGTTTTTTTTGTAGTTGATATCGACTCTCAAGATATGCCCATATGTAATAAATGGCCTGCAGTACTAGGAACTAGTAAAGTGACCAATACTCTATTTTCAAACTTTCTCAGTCACCAAGAGGTTTTATCAACCTGGGGACATCTTAATTTACTCCTGAACATCCAAAGAAAAAGTAGAAATTATTGAAATAAATATTACATCAACTCTAGAGGAGTCGAGAAGAGCAAAATCAGATTGTTCAAAGAAAAAGTAGAAATTATTGAAATAAATATTACATCAACTCTAGAGGAGTCGAGAAGAGCAAAATCAGATTGTTATTTACTACACTCAATTCCAATGTATTTTGTGAATTTCACATTTAAAATATCGGCTACGAAATATTTTTAATAAACAGATATTTCACATCTATAACTATAGCTATCCGATGCCGTCACATATCGCAGATGCGAGGAACGCGTGGTGGCCAGCTTTATTTAGTTAATGACCTGCATGAGTATGCAACTTTCTTTCAAACTTCATTAAAATCGCATCCCAAAGGTACCCGCGCAGCAAAAAGTTAAAAGCGCAATTTTCCTGTTGTCCATACCTATTCTCGTATTTCCCAATCATCTCGCCACACGCAATCGACTTTATCAAAACTCCCAAATCCCCGATACCCATTAGCTTCACCTTCAACAGACCAGCCGAAAAAAAATTTCGTCTCGGTCCATACCCACACGCGTGGAACCCCACCCCCGACGGGCCCCACTTCTCTCGCGTTCGCGCGTGGGGAATAGAGCGCTGCCGGCCGGCCGACCAACCAAGAGAACAGGTGCGCGCCAGCCGTGGGTCTGCAGTTATCGAGGAAACGGCCGCCGAGACGCGCGGCTCACTGGAGACCGAGAGTGGCGATTTTTCCCTCTTCCTCGTTCCGAGTGTATACTGTGCGCTGGTCGTCTCCTTTCTATCTCTCTCCCTCGTCGGTTGGTTGGGTGTTGTGAGAATATTGGCTGAGTGCTGGGTCTAGGGCACCGCGGCCGAGGATCAGGTATGTTGAAGGAGTTTTTTAAGGATTTTTCGACTGGTTTTTGGTGGTGAGTGATTTTATAGCGAGCCGTGGTTTGAGTTGGGGATTTTGGGATAAGTGAATAATTAAGATTTAGATGAATTTTTGAATGTTTCTTTGAAAAAATTTTAAGTTGGGAAAGTTATGTGAAAAATAGTGTGAAAAAACCTAATCAAAGGTAACCCATTTTGTGGTAAACCCTACTTCAAAAATTTAATATAAAGGAAAAACCTTATTTTAAAGATTTCACCATTAAAGTAACAAAACTATAAGGTATATATACATACACGTTATTAAAAAGTATAAATTATATAGGTTTCTAATGTTTAGTAAGGAAAATAATTTCTAGGTTTAGGTTTTTTTTTATCATGCCAGTAAATGTCTATAAATTCAGTTCTTTTATCAACGTAAACTTTATAGTCCAACCAGTAAAGATATTTAAATTTCAGCTAATTCTAACAAATTTTTACGTACACTGCAGAAATTACGGGCGTGAGAGCCAAACAGCTTTTATATAACAAAAACTTCATAAAACTACAATTACAGCTATGATCTTAGCAATTCGTTATGTTATCAAATGAAAACGACTTAACCGTAGATAAAAAATTGTTCACGTGCCTTCCGCAAATATCCTCGCACACACACATCATCACCACTAAAACTATTACAAAATATACACATCCAATCAAGTATCCCCTTACGCCGCGCTCAAATTTCACGACATTGATAAATATAACGTCATGCTGAAGCACCAGCATCAGAATATATTCCCACGTACCGATACCCTTATAAATATTCAACAACCCGAATTATCAATATAATCTACAACCCCCCTCCCCCCAAACACATATACACACGCGTCTGAACTAACCCTGCCCTTTTCCACTTGTTTGTTCCAGCTCGCCACCAAGGAAGAGCAACAGCAGCGTGCCAATTATTAGCAGCAGTAGCCACGGCGGCGTCTTCAATCATCGAACGGTCGTCGTAATTTCAAGGTGAAAACTGATATCGGCTCACGCCAGAATTAACTAAAAGAACTGAGAGGGCGGGAGGTGGCGGCGGCGGCGGTGGATTGTGGTGGTGAAACGATAAACGAAGAAATTTCGTTCCTGGATGCGCTTCCGCATTTTATAATGAGACTGTGATCCGGCTATTAGAAGACAGCGAGATATAGGAGACAAGAAAGAGAGTTTGTTTTGTGCGCGCGCGCAGACCACATTTTGTGCCTGACAGTCGTTGCGGCGAGTTTTTCGTCCACGTAAGTATTTTATATCTGGATATACCTTTGGTGTATGCGTGTGTGGCTGTATTTATGGATGTTTTTCGGGATACATTGCGAGGGTTTCCTTGTTTTCGCGGATTCGATTTTTCGTCCTACTGGGTTTGATTTTTCGTTTTTTTGAAACTGGCAGATATCAGAGATTAGATTCGATTACGATGTTTATAAGAATAGGCAATTTGCTATTTTTTTATTCGAACGAGACAGAGATGAGCCGACTCAGCTTTCAATCCCTGCACTGGCGATTAATGTTGAGTCGGCATTTTTTTTTTTGTAATAATAAAAGGATTGGGTAACTGACTAATTTTCTGACCTCAACCTCGCGCGCTACACTTCCGCCAGTGAAATTATCAAGAAGCCCCGAAGAATGAGGAAAAAGACCGAGGCGAATTACTCTCAAGCTGGCTTTGAAATCCACTTTATTAGCATAGATGCTCCTTCATACACTTTTGGACGATAAAACGTTACAATTTCCATAAAATAATAATAAGTCACCCTAACGCGGCCATATCACTTTTACTTCTACTTCCGCAACAAAATATACTTGGTAATAATTGAACAACTGTCCAGAAATTATATAGATCAAACGTGATCATTTTCGGAAATCGATTTTACTTTCGCTTGCGAAAACATGCCCGTAATTTCACCGCAACCGATCGGCCGATAATAAAAAAAACATTTCATCGCGTCCTTTTGAAAAGCGAAATGATGCGGGTTCCGTGCGGAAAAAGCTGCAGCGGCTCTTGTTCGCGCATTTATTATTTCTGAAAAAAAAGTATGCATACGCAGTGGCGGTGGTATAACCTGCACACACGCGCTCGCTGAAAAATGAAAGTACACGCGCAGGCTCTCGCGGAAAGGGCGCCCACAGCGAAAGTAGCGGACACTTTGCCGCCGTATATATATATATCGTCGCGGCTGTCTCTTTTCGAGCGGCCAATGCATGAAATGTACGCGGTCGCGGTTTCAAAAGTGGAGATTGGTTTGCGTATAGTGGTGGAGTGGATGTTTGGAAAGGTCTTGAGGATACATTTTTTGGGGTTTGAGTTATGGTGTAATGATGGGTTGGATTGTGTGCTAAAAAGGTTCTTGAAAATTAATTTGTACTCGTTTTATGTATGGTTGAGGCGCGTTATGGGTAATTAAGTTTGATAGTTATTGCACTTTATTGCTATATATATATGCGAATAGCATTTTTTAAATTTCACCAGCAAAGTATAAAGTATTTTGTTTTGTTTTGTTATCTATAAAAATGAAAACAGTTTAAAATTGAAGAATAAATTTTATACTAAAGAAATTATATTTACCCTCTGTTGGAAATCGTTTTTTTTTCGAACATTTTCTATAACCATTTTATGACGAAATTAACCAAAATCGCCATAAAGTCGCTATAAGAAAAAACATCGTTTTAAAAATGGAAAAAATTAAACGATTTCCAGCTGGACATGATAAATTTTGTTCACGTTTGAAGTAAGATAAAGCTAATGTCAACTTTCTGTAATCCAATTAATTAAAAAATTACAACCACACTTTAATATTTCACATTCCATCGAATCCACTAAACCTTACAAAAACCACAACACTTCTATAAAATTAATATCATTCCTAACATTAACCGATAAACTAACTCCCGTTAAAAATAAATAAAACACCTGCACGGTTGACACCGCTTTGTATACATACAAACAATAACAGCCGCTAAACGTTACCACACTAATTAACACAGCCCATAATACATTGTAACACACTCGGCTAACGAACGCGCAAGCGCGCTTTTCACGCGTGCGCCTCTATGCCTATACCGCGGGTGCATTACAAAACGCGCCGAATGCGCGTACACACATACGAGCGTAACGTTCCTATATAGCGTTTTCTACCTCATTTCTTTATTACGCGTGCGTCCCGGCTTTTATGTATTACGTACGCGCGTGTGTAGCCTGGAAAAATAATATCATCGCGTATAGTAGCTTCCGTACAATGTCCACGATGTATTACACGTGACGGTGCGTGTAGTATTATTCGGCGCGGTTCTCGCGTAACCCAGGACGAATTACGTTATTATAGTTTCGTGTTACGCTGTTCTAGACTAATCCATGCACATATAGGCGAGGTCGTGTTTTTTTTCTTCTTCTTATCTTTTTTTTTCGTTGGCAGAGAGGTTTATTTTATACGATAGTGGTATGTATATCGATAGCCCGTGTGGTTGTTAGCCGCGGGATTGCGGAAGAGCTGAAAAAGCTACTTGTAATTATTAGCGGAGAGCGTTGTGTAAGAGAGGCGGGATAGTTCAAAGTGCGGAACTGAATTCGCGTCATCTCTTGGGTTTTGTCGTCATCGGGGGGTTGGAGATAATTAAGTAGCATTGCGAGATCGGTGCGGAGGAAAATTACGTTGACCTTATAATTGAGGTACTTTAAGGAGCTGAAACTATGTTGTATGTGTGTTAGGAGCGGTTGCTCAATTACCCAAGTATACCAATTAAATGTAAAACTAAACTGTTTAGAAAACGCTTTAACGATAAGATCTGAACAACAATTACATATGTAGTATGCGCGCATATGTACAGTCTTGACAATTGAACTGTACGCACTAAAATCATCATCATCACAATAACAAAATATTCGATGTAAATTTATACAATCTAGAAAACAAACCTTTCTATATACAGCTCGGCAAAAACATGCTGCACTTCCGTCAAATATTCCACTCACCGCACCATGTATACAATGAGCATTGTTATAAAATCGCGCGCATTTGTAACTTATGCGTATGTCCATGGGACACGTGCCAGGCTACTGCACTAATGCGAAATCCCCGTATATAATGACTTATCACGTCGGCGAAATTGAATCGGCCAGTAGGAAGCTATAACCCGTTACCGCACTTATATTTTTCTCCTCGCGGCCCCGAAACTTTCGCCGGTGAAAGAGTCATTGCCGTCGGTCGAGAGAGCCTCTGCGGAGATTATTATCTCAACGCGGCGATGGTCTAGTGCGACGAGACATTCGCCGTCGGTTTTAAAGGTTATATACTCTAAAGTGGGGATGATCTTGTATAGCGGTGTAAAAGTTTCGCAACCTTTTTTTACTCTCTCTCTCTCTCTCTCTCTCTCTCTTGCATTGATTCTTCGGATTGGTACTAACCTTCGAGTTTAGTGTCGGTCTGCAGCGCTATAAACGAAATTAAACGATGCCGCAAGTCTGCCATAAAACTGCATCAATGCAAAGAAGCTTTTTTTTCATTTCGACAATTGGCTCCAATCAATCTCCCTTTTTGCGACTATCAAAGCCCAACTTTTTATCACCGAGAATATAAAAAAAATCTTCCGAATCCTCATTAACCTCTGCGTGATCGTCACCGCGCGTTTATAACAAAAAGAACCGCGTAGAAAAACGGTCGTTCCCTTTCCTCGCCATACACACGCCGCGAAAGCAAACGAAGAGGAACCCTCAGCGTGGAATATCAGTGTTTAGATGAGCGGCGAGCGTGTAATGTATCGAAGAAAGGAGAGGAGAAAAGAAACGTGACCCGGAGAAGTGTTACGCTCGAACGGGACGTGCTCAATCTCGGCATATATGAGTGGGCCGCGGGGTGAACGTGCGATTTCGGACTTGTGATGTCGTATGTGATCGAGAAGGAAGTATATGAGTATACATCGAAGGAGAGATAAGTTGATGGACTTTCTAAACAAGAGCAGTAGATGAGTGGGTATGTATATATAAAGTGAAACGCATTTTTGATGGATGAAGAATGCGAGGAGTAGGCGATATACTTTTGGAACGGAGGTAGTGCCTTAGGTGGTAAAAATAAAAAGGAGAAGTGGGACAGAACGAGTGGTTTATGAGGATGGGGGATTAATAAATTGAATTGATTGCGGGAAAAGAAAGGCGAGTGTGATTCGAATGATATGCGTCGTCTTCTGGTAATGAGAGATAAGTATGTATATGTGATGTTTATGTGATGGCTCGAGGCAATCCTATACTTGTTGTTTGATGGAAACGAAACGTGCTCAAGTACCTAATAACAAATTTACATCTGAAGCTTCTTTAGTCACGGATTGTTACGTATACGAGATCAAAACAAATTGAGTAATTTACAAATTAAAGTATATATCTTGCACAGTCGGAATGCACGAAATCGTGACTTACAAAATAACGTGAGGATTTGTATACGCATAAATGTCAAGGTCTTATCTAACATATAACAAACAAATATATCAATCGATTTTATCTAGTATTTATTGCTTTCAATCTTTTCTTCTGCAAAATGATTGTAATTAATTCTGCAGCCGTTTTTCTTTTCCTCAATAATATACTTTCATTTTGATTAAAGTTAAAAAAAACAAACGGGATAACTGACTTTGTAATCTTATACGTCTAACAGCCAGAGCACAACAAACTACGGTACGAAAGAATTATATCACCCAGATTAATCCCATAGCTAACAAACAATACATTCGGTTCCCGCTCCAGTTCTACCGCAACCATTAATTTTCCACCGGCCCGATTAAAAACTGCCGAATCATTAGACTCTCCACACGCACGGCACACCTCGGATTCGCAAGCGCAGCACAAAAAGGTCAGCGGGCTTTTCACGCTCGCACACGTGTCTGTGTATTGGCAAACAAACTCGCGCAACTCAGCACGCACGCGCGGCATACCTCGTTTCGCAATGTCTCGGCCGCTGCAGCAGCAGCAGCCGTTGGACCGCTCCACTATATACCTACACACCTGTTGCGAGTGGCTACCGCACTTTCGATTCTCCGAGAGCATTTCGGTCATCGTTGCAGCGAGTCGTGAGAGAGACTAGTTTGGTGGCCGGCTCGAATTCCTCGAACGGACCTTTCGCTTCGGGGTGTCGAAAGTCGATGCACGTGAAGCGGTTGGGGGATTATGAGGAGAGCGAGTTTAGGTGGTATATTGGGATGATTATGGGTGGTGCAGTTTGCTGACCTAGTTTGGTGATTTTAGTTTGGTGTGGGTGATTTTAGTGCGGGAGGAGGAATGTTTATAGTGCGTCGTTTGTGCTGATGCTTATATTATACGTTTCTATATGAATTGGGTTAACGCGTGTCACAAGGTATGTAGCGATGTCGAATTTCGTATAACGTGAAAGTAAATTTCATGGGCGCGATATTAAACATTAATAGAATAGCGCGTGTGTAAAGATATTTTATGTACTTTCTAAATGTGTTAAAAAAGATTTATGATTGTTTTATTTTGGCTTGGTCTATAAGATACATACGAATGCTTGTGTAAAAACATTTTTTTAATTATCAACTGAATTAATGAAATTTTATAGGATGTTTATGTTTCCCAGTTGTATAGGGAAATTTATAACATTTAAATTTAATGCCGAGACAAACAACCCAGAAGCTTTCCAAGAATTAACGTTATAACTGCAATAATTATTATTCAAACGCAACAAAAACTTTTAATCAGGGTCGAGTTGGTGATCTATCAACACCTGGGGCTTAGTCAAGTTCTCTCTTGTAATCCGGACGATAAGATTATGTTACAAAAAAAATGTTAAAAAAAAATTTTTCAGGCATGCGCGAATGTCATCAAACTTCGCGAATATTTTAAGACTGTTCGAGCTTGAAAGAAAATCACGATGAAAAAGTACGATGCAGTTGTGATGGAGCGTGATTAATTATATCGTGCTTGTTTATTTTTCCCCATTAAAGAAACTACGCTGGAGAAATTACCATGATGTATAGCTGGAGAAACTACTATTACGGAGCTATTTTATAACAGCTCATTTCGTAGCAGAGAACTTACATTACCCCAATAAGTATATTCTAATCCTTCGCGAACAGTTTTCAATATACTCAACGTACCGAAGAACTTTGAACAAGGTCTATTTTATCAGGTTATTCTCAAGTTAAATAACTGGGATGAGTCGTGTCTGCAAACTATTATATAAAAAAATCGCTGAGCGTATACTGCAATCATCTTATCACCTTCAATGCATCTGCTCTAATACATATATGTTCATTACGCTATACGCTGAGCTCACACTTATTCGCAGCTATATTCCGTCTACGAATATCACGCAAATTCGTTACGAACTCGTTCCACATCGTGCCGCGCGATGCGCCGCCATCATATACCTGACATGCGTGTGCTCTATAACGTTCGGTATATAGAAATGACAGTGAAGAAAGCGTGGCGGCGCTGTCTTTTTCCGAGTAATAATCGAGAACGCGCGCGAATTCCGCGCTCTGGACTCGTCCTCGCGATGGACGTTTGTACATCATATGCGTATACACACATACGATGTGAAAATATCGGCGTTGTTCACTCATGGCAAACATGTCGCGCGAATACCGGAGGGTCTGGAAAGTATAGTATTTATAGAAGCAGATTTTGGCAAGCGATAGAATATGCATTTGAGAGAATTCCACGAGCAATTAATCGTTTGCTAATAGAAGTGTAGGGGTGAATGGGGAAAATTCGTATATCTTTTTTTAAAGCAGTTATCTTTTTCAGTACGAAAATAATTGACTCTATTGGGGTACTAACACTTACAAGGAGATGATCAGGGGTGCGGGTCATAGATTTGGCAAAAACTAAAGAATGGGCCTTTTTTCCGAGATTTAGGCTATTTTATGTCTAAAATGAACAATTTTCGATAAAAATGGGATTTCTTTCTTTAGTAATAGCAAAAAAGCTTTAATTTAAGCTGTGTTTCATGAAAAAATGTCGATTTAAAAAAATTTATGGGCTATTAAAAATAGAGTAAGAAGATAGCTTAAAATACCACCCGTTAAATGCTTCAAATCAATGAAAAATTTTTAGTGATTTTCTTACTCTATTTTTAATAGCCTATAACTTTTTTAAAAATCGGCATTTTTTAATGAAACACAGCTTAAATTAAAGCTTTTTTTGCCTTTTTTTATAAGCTCTCCAGCCTATTTATATGACTGGAATATTCAAATACATGTCTCACTATTTGACATAAAGAAGTAACTCCTGCAGTTTTAGCTAAATCCAGGTCCTGTACCCCTGATCATCTCCTTGTTAGTTTAGTGATATAATTAGCTAAAAAGTTTGTTATGGGCCCTTTATTATTTGTTAATTATTAATCTGTACTCAATTGAAGAAAAAAAATCGTTTTATACGAAATTGTCCCAATCCCGAGGCTATTTCGTATATGTCTATTTTAAAATCTCCTAAATCACCATACTAAATATACCCCGACAGAATTGTACGAAAATGCTCCAAACTGATGAAAATTGTACGATTGCAAGTGCTAATCTGAAATTTGATGTATCGAGGTCTACCAGGCGCCAAAATTTTTGTTTTGAAATGTACTAAAAAGAGATTACCACCAGACCTGATTAAACATTTTTTACACATAAAATTGTCACATGAACTTTCGCGTAGCTCCAATTTTTCAGAACGAGCTCGTTATTATTACTCTGTTATTTATCGAAGCTAGCTTCGATAAATAACAGGGTCGTTACAAATTCAAATTCTCGAATAATGGCATGAAGTTGCGTACAAAAGTTTGTTTTTACAGATAATTTAAATCTACCTTACCCACACTAGATAAAAGTTTTTACTTGAAAAATAAATGGCGTATACGAAAATGCCCAATGTACGATAAATTTTATTGCCCCACTCTCCCCTACTTAGGACGATGCTGTGACGCGTTGTTTTTTCTGTTGTTGGGGCCGATTAACTTCGAGGTCTGAGATGGTACATAAAAAAGAGGAACAAGAGGATAGGATTATGTTACTGTCGAGTTTAAATTGATCGTTTCTTTGAACGAGAAGCTATACCGGTAGCATATCGGTTGTAAACAGAAGCTGGCATTACCTTTTTTCCGAATTCGCTTATACATATAGAAAGTGAAGAGCTAAATATGGAAATGCATCTACGAGGAACTCGATAAAGCTATAAATGTGCGTTTCTATTTTACGACTATTTTTTTTTCAGTCGTCGCGGCGCTCTTTCGTATGACTTTACGCTTCACTTGGTGCGATGCTCTTGTAATTTCACGTTCCGCACACGCCGAGAGTTCAATGCAACCATTTTTTTTTCTTCTTTTCATATTCAGCGCGATGTAATGGCCAGGCGCGCGTTCTTCGCCGAAATGCTTACCCAAGAATAATATTTATCGTGACGTCGCTGTATTGTTAATAGAGGTGATTGGTCACCGTTACCAAGTGACTTTCGATGGTAATTTTGAGGCGAAGTGTATTAAAATCACGTAGATGCAATGTTACCATAACGTGTTTTTGTCCGAGAATTAGAATTTATAACGTGTTTTTATTTCGAAACTAATTTTTGCCGTCCTAATTATGATGTAACTGTATCCGAACTTTTATATGTGCAATCATATCACTGTATATGTGTACTATTTATCGATTCACCTTCGAGTGTGAGAACTCAAACAAGTCACTTACTATTTTAGCAAATCAAAAACGTAAACTTCGACAAAGTAGCTCTATAATAAACTACGCATGCGCCGCGCGATGTAATCAGGCCATAGACTGTACCGACTAGTTTCGTAATCATGGTCATTCACTCCCCGCACGCGCGCGTGATGTAGGTAGTTTAGCGCGCGATTTTCGAACTGCCGCAGAGCGCGCGCTCGCGTACCGCGATCCGGGGAATCCCCGATTTGGTATTCAATGCGTGCCAGTCGGCGGTAGGCAGAAATTTATCCTCCAATAAATCTTTAGTGCATTGCCGTCGCGCTGAATTATTCCCGGAGATTTTTCTCAGTCAGGTTTTTGATGATGATTTCCTTGGGCAATAGTCTCACATCCTTATCATAATATTTCTGCTGCAGTTGCGCGTATACTATGTAGTGCCGTGTACAGAAATGGTGTAAGTTCTTCGAAAAATTTTTCATTGCATGGTTATGGTTTATTATTCTGGATAAAATGTATGACCGGCATTGATTTAAAAATAAGCTTCAAAATTACATCATAATAGAACGTTTGCTGAACGAAAAAAACTTTTTTACCTGCAAATTATATTAAAATTATTCGTTCATTATGATTTTATAAATAATTCAATCGATTATACGAATGACAAATTTACAATACAGATGTAAAAAAAAAATGTAAAATACATGACGTTATAATTGATCGTCGTATAAATTAAGCAGATGTAAGCAGATCTTCTTTTGTACCTTAATTTTACACTGCAATACATCGTTAAACTACTTCCGGTGTAATTTTCAGGTCACTTTCGATCGAGTGAACGAATGAATGAAACGTAAACAAATTAAAAGATCATTCGAGTAATTCGCTTTGGCTGTCGAAAATTGAATTATCGCGATTCTTCTTAATGAGCACCTATCCGGTGCGCAAAAAATAGAGAATCTACGTAGAATCCGACGACAGGACGGTAAAATTTTTCCGGTCCAACCGGTTATTTGCTACATAATTTGCTTTTTTGCTCAGGCCTAATCGTTTATTATGAATTAGGGAATTTCCCAACGCGAATCAAGGACTTTTAATCCGAGAATTGATTTCGTGTGAATAATTTACTTTGGGAGAAAAATTTATAGTAAAAATTACTATTTTTTTTATAGTAAACGTGAGAATTCGTAATTCGTAGTAAAACAAATGCTATTTTATTTTTCAATTTTACTATATGAAATAGCAAATTTTACTACAAATTGTAGTAATTTTTATGAGAATACAAGTCTGCCCCACATTTATTATAAAAATTAGTCATTTTTAATACAAAATTTGTATCCGTGTAGTAATTGTAAATTTACGGTGTTTAGTGAACGAATATTTTAGGTTTGTTGAGTTTTATTGACTTCTTTATCCAAGAATGCAATGATCATTTAATTATTTCATCTTACCTACTTTAGTTGCTCCAAGAGGTTGCAATAATTACCATTTTCGGGCCAAGTATAAGCTAATTGTTTAATTACTTCCTTCGTTATTAAAATTTTAATAGCTAAATCATAAAACATTAATTGGTAAAAATATATTTCGACATAGAGCGAATATTAAGATAACACAAATACGCCGTTACGTTTAGAACGTTGCTAACGTTATTTAAACTTGTTTCTTGTCCTAAGTATAATGTATTCCCATGCTGACCCCTTATTATTTTTAGATACCTTTCAAAGCATATGTAAAAGTCGCTACTATTTTATTCTTTTACTTTTTGTTCGGTTTTTGTTTTAAAGATGTTATTGTAATTCACATGCAGACTGTATACTTAGCACTTAGCATATAATTTGACGTATGAATAAACATGAAATAAAAAAAATTGTAGATTGTACATAGATGGCTTGATGAATATAAATTAAACATTTTTCATACTGAATAAAATGCGACTCTTATGGATATCAAAAATTTTCGCACTAAAAATACGATACCTACACGGAAAAAAATAAACAATAAATTCTGCAGTTTACACGGATGATTTAACTGTATAAAAGCAAGTTTATTTTACTTTCATAAGAATCAGTAGAAACTGCTTTAAAAAAAGTAGAATTC
>UXGD01005425.1:0-14480 GCA_900474315.1 Torymus auratus
CATATAGGCGCTGCGTTTTCACGATCCTTTTTTATTTATTCTCGCTTCAGAAAGAGAAAGAGAGAGAGAGAGAGAGGACAAGAGTCGCCACGCCGTTCCTCACTCGCCCCTTGCGCGCGACACGATCATTTAATTTATTGGCCGCATCTTTCTCTCAATTTTTTTTTCTTCTGCTCCCATACCACGTTCACGCACGATGGATGCGTCCACTTTTTCCTCCTTTTCAATAAAACTCAGTATTATAGATTCGTTGAGCGGATGTGTCGAAAAGCGGTAATGATTCGAGCGAGAGAGCGAGAGAGAAAAACTACTTCTTTGCGTAACTGCGCGCGTTGAAACCATAAAAAATGTTTGGTATTAAGAGCTATATGTATTCGTCCGCCTGCATCTAATTCCAAAAAATTTAATATTGTAAAATAATATTATTTTTTGCACACGTTATAGGTATGACGTTTCAATTCAATCTATATTCAATTTTTCTTCATGTTTTTCCAAAATATATATGGATGCGAAAATTGATTAAAAGTATCAATCATTTAAGATATTATAACAGTTTTAATTTTTTTCTTAAATACATACAATGATTGATATGATACTACTTCATAAATGGCGATCAATAGTGTTTTATAAAGAAAAACAAAGTCTTCTCGCTAGAAATTTGTAATCCCAAAGTGTTCACCGATCCCCTTAATCTCCGACCTAAAGCGCCCTTTAAACACCAAGCCTGCACTACCAGCACCCCACCAAAAAAAAAGAAAAAAAAGAACCGAGTCGTTTTTCCCGAAAGTAATTGAAAATACCCCGCCGGACACACATTCGCGCCCCCCATTGTTCCACTTCATCTCTCCTTCCCACTCTCATCCTTTTCCCTTCCTTCCCGGCTTTCGTCGTCCCGGAGCTCGAGTAAACGATGCTGCGGCCCAGATAAGATGGGTGGAGAGCCAGCTCCCTTTCTCGCGCTCTCTCTCTCGCTCGCGCCAGTGAGAAACACCTTTGACCTGCAGGGAGGTCCGCAGACCTGTGTGCACACACATATATACATACGTGCAGTGGCGAGATCGTATCTGCGGGGTCTACTGGGCGGGCCACTGCTTTTTCAGGACGCAGACTCGTCTGCGCGCGGAGCGGCTCATCCTGCTTAAGTGGAGAAGAGAGCAGGCGGTGAAGGAGGTAATAAAAAAAAAGGTTAAACAAGCCCAGGCGCGCCAAATATCCGTCCGCCCGAGGGCAGCCCTGCGTCTTGGCGTATGATTAGGAGCGTGCGCCGCCTTCGAATAGGTACCTATAATACACGCGAGGAACGCGATACAGTTAAACTTTTTCCTGATTTCTTATGGGGCGCCGTAGGTGTATATAAACGTACGCGCACAAAAGGACATCCCCGTCGTATTAAATTTGTCGCGCGTGATCGTTTAGATGATTTCGACGCGATTACGCTGCGCTGTCTGTGTACAAGTATATATATTGTTTTGCCTGCGCGGGAAGAGCGAGAGTTTTTTCTCGGTAGGAGGGGGGGAATTTATGGCTATTGCTTTTGGATTGTCTGCTTTAGTGGGCGCGAGTGTTTATGCCACGGAAAATTAATGAGTGGCCGTGGGAAATTTATGCTGGAATCGGCTCTTTCATTCGGAATGGAAGTACATTAACTGCGCCCAACTACGAGTTATTTAGTATTTTTCATAGATGTTCAATGATCAAATTTATGGGATGTTTTGTTGGTTTTTATATGTCGGTGCGATAAGATCGCCCGATTAAGATGCGCTTTTGTTTTGGATTGAAATTGATATACTCGATAATATTAAAATATGTAAAAGATGTAGTAATAAGCGGCTTCTGTTTTGTACATTAATTCTGATGAGGACGACCACGAAAAGTTGGAAAATGTAAAAAAAAGAGTAGTTTTCATTTTTTTTTCACGTTCATAAAATATTCAACGATAGCAATTATAATATTGTAATTTTAATTTTTTTAATTATCAATGTTTAGAACATAACTGAGATCATTATTTTATTCTAAAATAAGTATCTATATAAGAACAAAAATGAAAATTCGGAATAAAAAAAAATGATCTTGAGATAGTCTGTTATACAGTTTTTTCATATTTTGATATAATATTTACAATGAATACTTGAAAGGAGTGCATTATTTTTCATGGTTAATATAGCCTTTTTTTAGAAATGTTTACGAATTTTAAGATTAAGAAAAATTGTCAAAATTTTGTTGTTTTGATTTTAATATCTAACCTGTGAAGCCACTAAAACCTAGTAACGAGCGATTTGTTATGGCGATCGGGAGAGAGAGATAGAGTAACTTAGCAAGCAGAATAACGATTTTGGTTCAAATCTCTTAATCTGTTAAGAGTATAAGTTTACTCATCAAATTTAAATGTGAAGATTTTCTTCACAGACTAGAGTCATTCCATAAAATGGGAGAAGTTGATAGAAAAAAGCGCTACACTATAATAGTCTGTCTAGTAATTAGCCATTTCCAATGGCCAGCTTCTGTTTTCCAGCCTATTTGTAATGGACAAATCCGTACCAGGAACAATACGTACATTTTGAGAGTTAAATACGCACCTATTCACTTGTTTTAGTTCACATAAATAGTATATTTGCGTATAACAGGTGCGAGAAGTAGGTTGAGTAAATGTAGTGTTAAAATCAGCTTTCCGCACACGTAATACACGATATATTATGCAACCAAATGTAGCAGAATTTACTGTGCAGTCCAATAAGTATTTTGAGTACGAAGAACAGGCACGAGAAGGGGAACCGCTATTTCCATGCTTTCAAGAAAGGATAATTTAATGAAAGCTATTTTTACAATTCGTATTACATATATATATACATCTTGTGTATTTTTATTCGCCGATTCTGCGGATTCCAGATTAAAATTCGTCGAATGTATAAAAATCCGTTCATAATTAAATCTATTGAAAATCGTTACATTCCAGCATATACTATACAGGCACGAAACATTATATATGCGCATTGCTTTCTATTTTTGTGCTTTAACCGCAATCAAAACAAAATAATTCGTCACTCCGATGATTTTTGAACGACCGCATCCTAAAAAAATTCCTGACCTGAAAATAATCAATTGCCACGTGTATTCTCAAAGAATCGATGTCATCATGCCTGCCTAAGTAGACAAGCTTCCTGCGCAACCGAAACCGCCAATACTATAGAAGCCGCATTTCTTGCGTTTTATATACGAGTTGGCGGGGCGCGCGCTCGCCGAAAATTGATTTGCCCGTAAGGGATTCATAATGTACCTCGCAGCTCTCTACAAATTTTATCTGGCGCGGCGAGATGGCGCGCACGTTTTCATCTCCCAACTGCGCGGCAACGACTCGCCTCTAATGGGAAACGACCCACATTTTCTGCGAGAGAGACGCGGCGATGTCGCGCGAGTCTACGTCCGCGTGGAGCGCGCAAACGCCCCCGCGCCACGGGACTGCATTTTTCATGCGCGCGATAACCAAGAGATCGATGCGTATAGTCGCGCGGCCGCCTCCAGGCTGCCCTGTTAGCGCTATATACTGCGTGCGCGCGCGCCTCTAAAAGGTATTCGGAGAATCGTTAGAGAAAAAGGGAGAGAGAGAGAGAGAGGAGAAATGTCGCGACTCCTGAGTTTCCCCGTGTCGTTGCGCAATGCAACGACCGCCGAATGCGAGTCGAGACGTTGTAGTGCAAGAGATTATTAAAGCTTCGTGCGCCGTATACTGTGGGGCTGTTGCCGCGCTTGCGGTGTATATAGAATGGGGCGCTTCGTGTAATACGAAAATATGCAGTGCTCGGGCTGGGAGATAAAGTCGAGAGAGTGGCGCGGTGCTTTTGTGCGAGCGGTTGTACTTTTTAGTAAACTGTATTAGCGTTGTAGATTAGGCGGAATCATGCAAATGACGGAGGAAACGTTTGTAATAGTTAAAGCTCGAGCACTTGTAATCGTGGCCGGCTATAGTTTTGTTCGCGTAGTAGGGTGATAGGAGAATAATGATTTGAAATTTACAACATATGTCTATTCTAAATGTAATTTTTTTTATTATTTACTGGTAAGGTAACTCGAGATAATTTTAAACGGAATTTTTGTTGTTGGTTAAATAAGTTGGAGAAAAATTATTGAAAAGTTATGAAAGTATAGGAAATATAAACTACGAAGAAAAAAATTATAGTAACGCCCCAGATGTGGTATTGACTTCGGAGGAAGTAAAATTGTAAAATGTGCGGTCAGGCCAAATAAGCTGACACGTTACTAATTTGGCCAATATTGAAAAAATAGTACAAGGAAATTCGAAATTTGTAAAAATTAATATTTTTAAGTATAAAAATACGTTATTTAATTATTGGCAAATACAAATAATACTAACGAGGAGAGTGTCAGGGATCCAGATCATGAATTGGCTCAAATTTAAGGATAATTTTTGAACGTGGAAACATGAAGAGAGCTGCAATATTAGACCCTAACGCTCAAAAAAACTCTTTACTTTGAAAACATCCTTTAAGGTAGTTCATCGTACATATATAGTAATATATATAGCTATTCGTAATTTTTTTTTGTCTTTTATATTTAACACAACCAGATCAAGTTTATTCGAATGATGGGTGTCTTAAGAAGTAGAAAACATTTTTTTTTTTTTCATGCAAAATTACGTAGTATTGGTGCTAATATCAACAATTAATTATTTTGAAATTCTACTAACACGTCGCTTCTTTGCAAATTTTGATTTTACATGCAATCGTATCGATCAAAATCTCATTTGTTCCTTATGAAATTTGAGGGTCGGTTCGCGGTAACGATATTGTTGTATAACCGACCTGAACGGTGCTAGATCTCATTGTTTAACGAAATTCAAGTGAAAATAATTATATGTTGATATTAGCGCCAATACTACGTAATTTTGCATAAAAAAAAATTATTTCTACTTCTTAAGATACCCATAATTCAAATAAACTTGATCTGGTTGTATCAAATATAAAAGACAAAAAAAAAAAATCATTACGAATAGCTAGCTATATAAATTGCTATATATGTGTGATGAACTACCTTAATCTTGCAAAGTTTTAAATACTGTTTTAAGAAGAGAACATAAGACTGAAGAAAACGAGCTTTCATTTTCTTTTTCGGAATTGATAAATATGGACTTCTTCCAAATTAATGAAAGTTTAAAGTTGAGAAACGAAAATGTACCAAAATATGCATGCATTCGAACAGTTTTTTTTAGCCATTTAACAGTGCATTTTTATATTGCTCAAATTTAAACTTGGAAGGAATAAATATTCAATTCAATTCCAAAAAAGGCAAATGAAAGTTCGTTTTCTTCAGTTTTATTTTCTCTTCTTGAAATGGTATTTAAAACTTTTCAAGATTTAATGGTTACCGTTTTAAGAAGAGGTTATTTTTAAAGATTTTTCCGAAATAAAGCTAAAAATGTAGATAAATTGAGCTTCTTGGAGCCATCTACGTCCGAAAACATATCCTAAAGTTCGAGCTGAATTCGTGATCCGGATCCCTGAAGATCTTCTGGTAAGTATAAAATAAATAAATAAATTTTGTTACATTATAATTTATTCCAAAAAGGATTTTGCTGTAAACTAAACAAAACAATAATTCACATCTATTAATAAAATTGACTACTGTTAAAAACATAAACCATTTTTGATTCTTTTTTACTGTTAACTTACACAGCATTTTTTGTTTTGGTAGAGAATTAGAAAAGTGTTCGAATTACCTCGTCATCTGAGTGAGAGGTTAGCATGTCACATGTGCTCTTATAGAAGTCCGATATTAATCGAGTCTATTGTCGAAACTATATCAGCGGCATCGGAGGTCGTAGATATAACCCGAAAGAGATACGCACAGTGGCGTCCTTTTAACGACAGCCGACCCACTCTTCGACTTTTGCGCGTTTGTCGCCGGAACGACGCGTCGACGCGTCTGCTCCTACTGCCCACGCGCTTCACGACATTGTATAGCATTAATTTTATATTCGCAGCGTCACGGACGAAGCGCGCAGCATCCCGCGTCGTTGACTGCGCCGCCTGTTTGCAGACTCTTTTCGGCTCGCGGTGTGTAGAACGGGGGGCTTGGTTCCCCCGGCTTCTTCTTTTTTTTTCTTCTGCTTCGTGATCCCGGGTGCGGTCGCGAGTCGCTGTAAATCTTGGAGAGATAGGTTCTCTTTCGCTTTGTCGCTTCTTTTTCAAGCGGAGCTCGGTATAACGAGTAGCTTTTCGGGAACGTCGTGATGGCCCGTTGGAGCAAAGGCTATACACTCAGGGTGTTCTGCTGAACTCCGAGAGTGCCGAGTGATTTTTAATAGCGCCAAGATGAGAATTTCAATAGAAAGTTAATTGTTATTTATTGCATGCATGTATACAATTACGAAGAGTGTATTATTTGAATTTTGTTAATCTTTAATTTATCGTAAGATAAATTTTTTAACTATACTGATGAACGCAATTTCATTTAAAAGATTATATAAATATTAGAGCGTTACCGCGATGCTTACTAAAACGATTGATATCGAAATGGAAGGCTAAATCATTTTTTACTCTATCTCTAAACTTCCTATTGGCTCAGTTAATCAGAGTTAAATTCACATGATAATAATGTTGGTAACATATCGAGTTTGTATTAGTCAAGGTGATAAGCCGGAAAATGCAGCAAAAATTAGTTATCGACAATTTTCCGGAATATTTCTGAGAAAAAGAACGCACAGTTTCTGAGAAAAAAAATCAGGCAAGTAGAAAAAAGTGAGCGTTTTGGAGCGCGACGCGCGCACTTTTTTCGACTTTCCTGATTTTTTTCTCAGATACTATGCATTCTATGAAAAAATGTTTAAGGACATTTTCTTCATAAAATGGCGTGAAGAATACGAACGTATTTTTTATTTCGAGAAAGAAATGAAAATTTTCCGGATAATCGTCGATAACTAATTTTTGCCGCATTTTCCGGCTTATCACCTTCTAAATTCGTAATCAGCGGGTCAAAATATATAAGAATAGCTTTGGTGATTGTTAGGACATCAATCGGCCACGGGGACCCCGTGGCGCCTAGACTATTGGTTTCAGTGCGAGCAATTCAAGTATAAAGAAATTCTTGTGCCTCAACAAGCGATCAGTTAAGGAATACAAAAAGAATATAAAGTTATAACCTGGACTCTATTTTTGATAAACCACTTTAATAAACACCAAGAATCTGTTAAGTTTAGGATGTCTAATTGCATATTAATTAAATTATTTCTAATCTTTCACCAATCAAACATTTTTACAATTTTTAGCCAATTATACAACTCTTTTTTTTGCAGAAAATTTTATAATGCAAACTAGAAGAATCAACAAACTTAATTAATAATAACATTTGAAGCAACCAGTTGTGTCTTTACGTCCCCACGGCTGCCTCCTAAAAGAAATAACGAGTAATCTGACAAAAACTTTCACGTTTAGTTCACGCGACAAGTTTGAAAAAAAACGCACTGAATCGTCAGCCCTTTAACCTCGTCGATTTCCCCGCTCTTTCAGCAACGTTCTAGATGCGCACGGCCCAATCTACGCTTCAACGCGTTATACTGATGCGATATATTTTTAGTGCTCACTCGAGCAGCCTCCGTTAATTAAAGCTTATCGACGCTGACGTCTACACGTATATGTGCAAATCCCATCCAAGTTGCGACAAAACCCGAAATCACGATTTGAAAATTTTTTTTCGAGCACACCTTCGGTGCCCGGTTTTTCTTGTTTATCATAATATATAAAATGAAAATCCGAAGTTGAGCATCGTCCATTAAGTTACCTAATTTTTCTAGAGCAACTTCTTACTTTTTAAGATAATGTCAAAAAACACTTTTCTCTTCAAACCTCAGCCATTTAGCCCAGGATTAATCTACTCTAAGTTTAAAAAACGAAATTAAAACTATAGAAAAAGAGCTTTAATACCTTTGTTTTTAATTAAAAAATGTTGATTCCTTCAAAAGTTATAAGGGTTTCAAGTTGAACTTCGAAAAGGCATAAAAATGCTCTCAAAGTCGCGAAGCTGCCGATTCATGCGATTTCTGCATTTTTATGCCCTTTTGACGTTCAACTTAAAACCCTTGTTGTAACCTTTGAAGGAATCAACATTATTTATTTAAAAAAGGAATTTAAGCTCTTTTTCTATAGTTTTAATTTCTTTTTTTAAACTTAGAGTAGATCAATCCTGGGCTAAATGGCTGATGTTTGAAGAGAAAGCCTATTTTTGACATTTTTTTAAAAAGTAAGAAGTTGCTGTAGAAAAAATAGGCAACTTGATGGTCGCAGTACAACTACGGATTTTCATTTTATATAAGTACTATAACAAACAAGAAGAACCGGGCACCGAAGGTGTGCTCGAAAACAAATTTTCAAATCGTGATTTCGGGTTTTGTCGCACTTTGTTGGGATTTGCACATATATATACACTCGGCCCAAAATAGACCCTGACGAAGCGGAACAGGCGCCGTACTCCTGCGCGCTTAGATACGTGTATACGTGCATATACGTATTATATATAGACGTACAAATTGCCGCGCCGCCCAATATTTCTACGACTCGCGATAGCGATCGATGGGTGTGTTAGGCAGTGCGTGTATTTATATAGCTATGGGTGAAACGAGCCACTCAATCATTAACAAAGTAGACGCCGTGTATATATGTATGTAGATGTGCGGTCTTTTTATTTTCTCATTTACCGCGGGGGTGAAGAGGCGGCGTGCTATATAGCTTCTTCGCAGCGCTCGCGCGCGCGGCTCTATATAGTAAATAACCGTTCGACTTTTATCGATACGGCCGCGCGCGGAACTATACCCAAACGAGCGCGTGAAACCGACGAGCGTATTTATATATAGGGGGCATGTGCGCGGGGAAGAAAGAAGACGTTCATCGAGTGTACAGATAACACGGTATTTTTACTTGGTTTATGATTATGATCATTGCCGCCATTTCCTCACTTAGTCCTTTCTTAAAATAATATAAATTTTGCGCGAAGGATACTCTTTCGAGAGGGTATCACACTGTACTTTAGCACTAATGCTGTTTTATCGACTGAACGTGTAGACGTATATCGATATTTTTTTTTCAGGTTAATTATTTTACATATTTAACCGATAAAACAGTATTGGTATTGAACTAGGACTAGTACACAGGGGGTCAGACACCTTCAAAATTTTCTTCATAAAATGACTCCAGGTCCAGGAACTGCATATATTTTGATGGGACAGATCCTTGGTATTTTATATGACTTTTAGAACATTACATGAGGACACTCAGTCTTGAAATGATGGTTTTTATTCCTCTTTTGATAGACTTCGGCGTTTATGGAATACGCTTCCCCAATCCGTTCTCTATTCTGCGACTCTTGTTATGTACATAAGAGAACCGTATAAGAGCTCTATATCATTGCAATATTAAAGTAATATACTTTTGTAAAGGGCATCAATGCCCGTTCAAATTATTAAATAAATCAAAATAAATAAATGATTATTCACTGAAGAGTTGTATGTATGTATCCAATTTATTTGAGTAAATTTTTTAACCTTAAAAAATTATTTACTCAAATAAATTGGATTCATATGGTAACCATCATTCATAATATTATTGATAAAAATTTTTTTTACAAAAAAGAGAATTTTACAAATTGTTAAATTCAATATTTATTCAACCGAATATATATTGACGACCTGAGGCGATGAAACGGAATTTAGGTCATCTGGTCATCATGCACAGGTTTACAGCAATTAAAAAAATACACGTTGTTTAACTTTTATGCCCCTGTTTTATTGTTGCATAATCTCAACATTATTTAAAATATATTCCTCGTTATTAAGCGAATTAGTGAAGAATAAATTTACATACTGCATAATTTCAGGAGACCCTTATACTCTTTTCAACGGCCGTGAAATCCTTTTTTTTTTTGTCCATTCCGAGAGACATAGGAGCGTATCCTTCATGACGAGATCTGATAAAGAGGGTCTAGTTCCCAGCGAGCACCTGGATTAACGTTGAACTGGTGACCGTCGGCGAGCCTCGGCCCACATGTGTTCTCACGCGACTATAGATTATCCACATGCATGCGCATTCGTTGTATCGTCCCACGAAACAAAAAAACGAGAAATCTATAATCTATCTATCTCTCTGTCTCTGCCTCTTTCCCCTGTCATTCGAGATCGAATTAAGATGTCCCAGCGCGTGATTTACGCACCGTACAGCCCTTTAATTGGCATCCGCGACACGCGGGGACACGCGCTCACGCGTGCAGATTCGAGATTCTTATCGTGAGCCAGGATTATACACGCTCGTGCGCCTGTACCGCGTGTGTATACGCGTTGAACAATCTTGGCATTTCGCGTGTGAGAATCCGTGTTGGGTGCTGATTGCCCCACTTAACAGTCAAATTGTGTCAATGTCAATTAAGGGCTATATACCTATACCCTCCGAAAGTGGCGCGTGCTGCGCGCGGATGCTGTTGTATATATCCGCGATAACTCGCTGCTTTCGTGTTTGTTGTTTTGCGTTTCAAAAAGTGGAGCGCGCCGACGCAACTGAGCAGAGTTTGCGCTTGCGTTAATTACTTTCGATCTAATTTTTTTTTTTATTCTTTTGTGCTTTTGTAAAAGCCAGTTTAATGGTTGTTAAACTTTATTTTAATGCTACGCTGAAATTGAACTTTTTATTTTTTAATAGGTATCAATTAAAAGAAAAGTCAGAAATTATAATTCTAGTGAAAATAATAAGCTTGATTGATATTTTTTATTATTTCTTTTTGATGGAATATAAAACGTTAAACGAAAGTATGTTAATTATGAGAGTAGTGGGATTTAATTATTAATAATTTGAGTGAATTAAAGGGATAATTAATTACATATTTTATAAAATCTCAGCAGATAATTACAATAATGTATTATAGCAGTAAGGAAGACTTTTTATTTCCTTTGGAATTTTATCAAATTAACATTTACTTTAAAATGGCTAAAGTATAATAGTATTTTTTCCAATTAACCCAGTTTTCGCGGTGTTGTCTATTAGGAAGTAAACAGCTCTAAATGTGATCCTGTTCGAGAAGTTGCTTACTCGGCCAAATTTTTCGTTTAGAACTGCGGGCAAAACGAAATTGCAAATTCACGTGCACGTTGCACACACACACACACACACACTCGGGTAACAACAAGACTCATTATAAAAACTTGTTGGGTAACTTGAAATGTGATGAAATTCTTAAAATTATTTAGTTTATTTAGAAAAATTATCATCGCGTGGACCGTCAAAATTGAACTGACATATTATTCTGACGCTAGAAAAATTTATCAATTTACAGTCTAAACAAGGAAATAATGGAAATTTTTTTTCTCTTTATTTACAGATATTCCTGCTAGGAATCGTCACTGGTGAAAACAACACTTTCGACGGCAGTTTAGAAGTCGTGAATGCGGCTAACAATTACGAAACTGAGCAGTCTAATCAGGTATGTAATACCCTTTGAAATTCTATTGCAATAAATTGTGTTGATTAGCGTATAAGAAAATATCTTAAAACAAGATATAAATGAAAAATCAACATATTTCTGAATAAGCGGTATGACTATTGATCTGGCTTTTTAAATTGAGTATAAAAGCCGATTGCAATGAAATATATTGATAAGCAATCTTCTTATTATTGCTTCGCAAGGCTTCCCTGCTACGCCAGATAAAATATATTTATTCATACAGAATTCTTCAAAATATATACATATACCTTATATATTATACTTTTTCTTCCAAACTCCTCCCATTTTCCCTCTACCCTTTTTGCATCTTTCCAACACCACATAAACGAACATAACAGCGATCGCACCTCATCGTATACCCGTGTCCCAACGCAGCTTGACGAAGCTCAAAGAAAAAAAGTAAACTACTCTCGGCGCACGGCTGGCGTGCTTGGCGTTACACGTCGTAAAAGCACTCGCAAGCGCGGCGAACGTCTCGAGAATTCGCGCGAGCGTGCACGCAATCGCTCGGACCTTTGTTGCGCGCACGCATACGACAGGGCTAAGGAGGTACTCGTGACGTGGTTCAGTGACCATGACACACAAAGAACCGCTGTGTAATGTACGCGACAATCCGCAGGCTTGAATTCAGAAGTGTCAGCCGCACGCGACGTACCTACCGTCCTCGTCGTTGCCGTCGCCGCCGTCGTCGTCGTCACCAGCGCTTGATGTGTGTACATGTACGTATACACACGCAGCGACAACGCTGGGGAAAAAAGGAGAAAAATAACGTAGTCGGCCAGTCGGAAATGGGTCGAGCGAGTGTTTTCTTGATGCTTGCTTTTTCTTTTCGCCATTCGCACGTCCCTTCGTTCCTCTTGATTCCAACGCCTTTTCTCCACCCCCACCCCCTCTCTTTCTACACACTCTCACACACATCATGTATATATAGTGAGGGAACACACATACCTAGCAAGTGTGAACTTTCGGTTAGTTTAAGAAATGTTTAAATCTTTCACAGCTTTTATCTGGAACTTGGAAAAATAGTTTTAGAGTATGAGAGATTTCATGTATAAAATTCAAATCGACAGTAGGGAAGACCGGGGCGAGCGGGCGCACTTTTTTATATAATAATTTTTTTCTCATTCCTAAGTATTTTTATCATCTCTTTCTTGCGCTAGTTCGCCCCTACCCCCCGGGGCTTGTTGGCTATTAGGTTGGGGCAGAAGGTTGATTAATAAGAAATTTTAGACAAATGATTGACCCAACAGATTTGTTATGATTATTTTTTATTTATATTTAAACAATTTAAACATACTTTAAGCGCATGTTTACATTTCATATCAAATGTACAATATTTCCGCATGATAAATAAATCAATACAAAACGAAAAGAAAGAAAGAAGAGATGGTGGAGGTCCCCTCCGTCGCCTCCTACCAATGAGGTGCAGCCTGCCCGGATCACCGTGCAGGAGCCACTTATGTAGAAGTAAATCTACGTAGAAAGCGCCTGGACAATTACAAGTACCTCTCCTTGAAAAGGGAAATCACAATAGAGAAAGTTGTGCGTTGCCCTGTGACGGCATTTTCATACTATCAGAAGCTATAGGGCAAGAACGGTTGTATGGCTGAACTACACAGAAAAAATAAAACAGTAAAATTAACTGAGTTAGTGCAATAATAATTCAATTTTTCCGAAAATGGAAATTCTACTCTTAAAAAATGTAGAGTCTACATTTTAAAATGGAAATTCTACTTTTCAAGAATGGCGAATCTACATTTCAAAATTGGAAATTCTACCAATATTTTAGAAAATAAAACGAACTTGCCACTTTATAAGTGTTCGGGATTGTAGTACCCGAAGTGTCCGCCAGATGTCAAGCATCGACGAGCAACCTTCAATAAAAAATACTTCACTGAGTATACATATAGAGGTATGCGGCAGCCACTATAGAGATTTGCATAGAAATCAAACAATATATATACATATACATATAGTAGAATTTGTTTAGGGAATAAAGGAATCAATAAAACAGTAACTTGAAATGTATTCTGTTTTCGCGTTGACTTCCGCTAGCTGTTCGGTTTTTCAAAATCCATGTTTAATACCTGATTTCAGGGTTGAAAACGTCTCATAACCTCTGTACCAGAAACTCCAACGTGGTATATTAGAAATTTTTATCATGGAAAACATGGAATGTTGAAAATTAAAAATTTATAATGTTGAAAATTTATGAGGTCGAAATCGATTTTACAAAGTACTAGTATTTGAGGTGCGCTACGCGCGCCAGGCCGTATTTCGCCCAATATATATTAATATACCTTTACAAATTACGAATAGCTAAAAATTCGATAATGATTTTTCTATAATTTTGTTTCGAAAATGAAAATTATCATTGTGCATTCTACACAATGTATTTCGAAATATTTAATTATTTCAACATAATTATTATTATTATTTTAGAATAAGTGTTCTTCTAATAGTTAATATATCTAATTTTCCTGCTTTCTGCTTATTTACAAAAGTAGACTTTGATGTATAGTTTGTATGTATTGAAAACTTTTTCAAAAAACGAATTGTTTAACCAACGTGATACAGGTTTCGGATTTCGGACCAGACTTCTGAGGTGTTGGAAACAGGATTTAACATTGTCCTCTTCAAATGTACATTTGGGACACGAGCCCAGTACGAATAGCTCCTCAAACAAGGCAAATTGAATAATAATGGAATAAAATTTAGATCATATGCATAGTCCACGAGAATATGCAAGGTGATGCGCTGAAGTTTTTGATAATTTGCAGCAATGTCAACTATGAACTGGGTCTCGACCCAACTGCGGTCAATTTTTAAAATTAATGATTGTAAATTCTTCAGCTTTCCAAAGTATCCGCTATATGACAGAAATATTCAGAAAGCTATAGCCAAACAAAAAGACCACATTTTTATCAAAAATTGTTCATTTTAGACATAAAATAGCTTGGGTCTCGGAACGAAAGGCCCATTCAGAA
>UXGD01005426.1:0-14479 GCA_900474315.1 Torymus auratus
GTATTTACATTAACCTTTAAATTTCCAGGTATGAGGAAATCCAGAGTTTATTTCAACTTTTTGCGTCTCCAAAATCGGTCAACATTTTTTTTTAAGGCACACCTTTCCGACGCGGTTTTTCATCTTTCTTATGTCACAAAATATACGAGAAAAATCGTGTACAATATAATACACATTTTTTTTAAGTTGAAAATTTTCAAGAAAATGGCAAAAAAGCTCTTTTTTGTAAACCTCAGCCATTTAGCCCAGAAACGATATAATCAAACCTTCAAAAAATAAATTAAAAATAGAAAGAAAGAGCTTTCATATTCTTTCTTGAAATTAAAAAAATGTCGATACCTATAAGGGTTTGAAGTTGATGGTTGAAAAGACATAAAAATGCTCTTAAAGTCGGCGCTGCCGATTCCTCCGATATGTGCATTTTTATGCCTTTTCGACCTTCAACTTCAAACCCTTATAAAAATTTCAACTTTTATAAAAATTATGACATAAGAAAGAAGAAAAACCGCGTCCGAAAGGTGTGCCTTAAAAGAAAAGTTTGACCGGTTTTGGGGACGCAAAAAGTTGAAATAAATTCTGTATTTCCTCATATATTTAAAGTCGATAATATTTACGTTTCTACATTGATAAATTGTTTCATAAATAAAACTAACTTATAAATATACCGAAAAAATTTTTTTAAATCTTATTTTCGAATATATTACAAATTCTGGAAGTAGTATTTGACAATGACCATTAGCATCTTAAACGCAAATACTGTAGCATAATTAAATCATTATTTTGTTAGTATTACTAAACCGCTATACACACCTCTTCTTTCCCTGTAATAAAGTTTAATTGCACATTGAACGTGAATATCGTTTGTTTTGTTTTAACGCCAATTCTGGGGTCCGATTCTGTTTGCATACATTTCGTTTATCGTCATAAGAACTTGTAATAAATAATAAATTTATCTTTATCTTATCGTTACAAAATCGTACCCCTGTGTCTACAACGAATTTTTCTTTTTTTACGTAATATTGAAATTAGATAATAATGCGACGTAACACTTGATGCAGTAATCTGCAAATACTAATTGTGAAATTTCTCCTCCAAATAGAGAAGTTTTTTCATTATATTTTTATGCAAAACATTTGTACCTCATACCATTGGCTATAAAGAAAATGGTAAAATGTTTCTGAGTCCAGGTTGCCGAACGAATTTCCGAGAAAAAGTTTTTGAAAATGTTTGTTCTTCATGTATGCGCACTTATGAGAGCCGAGTGTAATTTTCAGAACAATAAACACGTGACAAAAGAAGACGTAAAAGTAAAAAATTAAATGCTATAGGGTGACCTAAATATAAATGATGACTATACCGAACGTTTGAAAAAGTTACCGAACGACGTGCAGGGAAAAGAAGGTAAGTTATACTTAACATACTCTACATTTTTAAAGTACAAATTTTCTTTTTATTTGTTACTATATTATTTAAAAATTATTTGATGTCTGAATAAATGAATGATTGATTTCAACTTCTTGTAACGTTAAACGTGTTAAATGTGAACAAATGACAAATTCTAAAGTATTTAATTTATTAAACTGTTGTAAAATTGACAACACACCTGTACCAAAAAACCTGCCCAGTAAAAGCATTCGTTATATTTTACAGTACAATATTAATGCAAGAGTGAAGATATAAGAAGTCGCTGCGAAGCACACAACGCGATTGAGCGCGCATCTACATAACGTAATGTAATGCTAGATACGATGATCATAAGGGGTTTCAAAGCCTCTCTATACGCTGACGTGCTTATTGCCACGTAGGATATTATCAAATTTTTCGTCCAGTATGGAAATGAAAGTTTCATGCAAATGTATAGCTTCTCATAGAATTTCACGTGGGGTTTCATTTCTCATATGCTATAGGTATAGGTACATTTTCTTACGCTTTTGTACTCAGCTTATATACACGCACTTTCCTAGTGTGCCACGAAACACTTTGATCTTATTTTCTGTATAGAAATGTATATTTTTGCCGCGCGTCTGAATTTCATCCCCCTCTGTTTTATAACATAAAATCGAAATAATGTAACATATACGATAGCTATAATAATCTCGCACCAGAACATTAAAAGGCTCACAATTAGTGATAATAATTGTTAACACCAACTTACAATAAATTACACACAAAGACTTCAAAGCCAAAAATACTCCGCGAAACATTCACCACAACAACGCACAAAAATCACATACTTTCGTTAAGATACGATAACACAATTCTTCGGCAGTTCGCCGACTCGCCTTACAATCTCAACGCTTCGCATACATGTACACTGTGTCGTATGGCAATGTCGTACGCACTGTATCAAGTTCGAAGGTAGCTGCATGTAAGTATATATACATAAATATACTCGCTTTATCGCGCTTGCCACCCTACACAACCCGACACGAGGAAGGAAAAGGCTGTGGCACTGTAAGTATATCGTGTTACAAGTATACTTATAGCGGCGCATCAGGCTTTGACAGTTTGTCAAGTTCGACGCGGCGAATCCTCTAAATTGATTTGAACTTCGGGTAATTATGGGGCAGACGATGACGAAGTAGTGCGAGCGAATCAAATCGTACATTGGTAAAGTGCTTTACACGCATATATACGCACAAGTCCTCCTATACGCATAAAAACGTATGTATATAGTGGCATTGTACGTGTAATGGAGTTATCGTTCGTTCCGGTGATCCGCAACTTCGGATTAGTATACTTATGTGTAAGTCGTGTATACTATTTTTCACTTTCAAAACTGTCGCACATGAAGGGCTGAGTATAAACAGATACATTCTCAATGCAACAACACTTCGTTATACGACAATTTAAACAAATTGTCATAGCTTGAAACTCCAAAAACAAATGCGTAATATCGAGAGTTACCCTTTCGAAAAAAGGGCACTAAACTACTGTAGCGGCATTTTATACGATGATCGCGAGATGATGATGATGATGCATCTCGCCGGATGCGGCGGGACGTGCATCGCAAACACTCCCGCACTTATATACCTATATATACACACCCACAACAACAACGAGTAATAAGTACTCGCGGATGTCGTTCGTTCGATCGCACTGAGATACGTTGTCTTCATATTTACTTGCACCTATATTTAAAAAAAAGATATAGCGGTCTGATCCTTTAATACCCATAATATACACTTACCCGCACTTCTGTACATACTTAATACACCGTCCGTTTTCAGTGATGCGTTTGTTTACCTTTACACCTCCACCCCGAAATACATCACACGCAGATATATATAGATATTATGTACAGAAACTACCAGACTCACCGGCGAGGCTGATGATGATGACGGTTGGTATGACGAAGACGCCGTTGCTGAAGCCGTGCTCGATCGGGCCCTCAGGTCCACCACTCAGGTCCACCATATCTCTCGGAGATTTATAATATATTCTCTCACGTCTCTGCGGCCCGCGTCGTCGTCTACGTCGTCGCGTTAACACGTCCTTGTGCGCTCTTTATACTCTAGTATAGGTACTGCAGGCAGCGACGCCGAAAACAGGTGGCGGTGGCTCCCAGTCGCACGCGCCATCTGGGATACGCCTCCGTGCGCGCCTGTCTGCCTCCTTGTCGTGGGTTTATTGATTTTGATGAGGGGAAATATATATATAAGAGCAGGGCGCGCGGGGGAGATGCTGTTGGCGCGCACTGAGGTTGAAAATGAAGATAATGATGATGATGATGGGTGGCGAAGTTTGAGGAAAAATTCGAAGAAGATGGGGTTTGGCGATGATTTAGTTTTATTTTAAAGGAGGTTTAAGTGATAACAGTGGGTATCGATGTAGCGGTATTGAAAAGACTGGATTACAATTTATTTTAATTGATGTTGATTTGTATTTATTTTTTTTTATGGATAGATAATTGTTTCGTAAACACGGTACCGAAAAACCGAATTGCATCGCAACGCGATGGGATGAAAAATGTTGGTTTTCATGTACGACTACCTAGCATATATTTTACATATATGTGTTTATAGTAAAAGATAACTTTTCTTTTATACTTACATATTTTTATTTTGAAAGCGCCTGGCTATAATTATATCGGGTATACTTAAGTGTACGAATAAGACGGGTGAAAGTAATAAGTAGAATATAGATAATGATTATAACGAATAGATAACGCGCCGACTGCGCAACTTAAAAGTGCAAATTATTCAAAATAATAATATTAAATAAATTTAAAAAGTCCAAACTCACGTTATTATATACAGTTTATGCTTTGTAATTTGTTTAGAAAACGTGGACCCGTTTAACGATGAAAGGTACCTAGCATAAGTTTATCAGAAGAAAACAAGGATAATACAATTTCGAGTAATTCCAATGAGAATAATTTAATTTATAAATAATGAAATCATCGATCGACAAACGAGAATGTATATAAGTTTGTCGTATAAGTGTCTGTGAATAATTTAAATTTTATTTACAATTTACACAAATCGACTACAATGCCATCCTTTAGTATACTAAAACACAATTTTTAGCGCAGTTTTCAAATATCTGATTATATTTGTACAGTGAAAGTTAAAAAAAAAAAAAAAATAATAATAATAAATGTGCTTTTTTCCAGCCAAATTTACAATTTCAATTAACATTAAAAAAAGATCTAATCCTGTACGTCGTAATCATTCTGTAAAAAACTTCTACTACTTATATCTATTTCACGCTCGGTTAACTAAATGAATTTATTTTAATTCAAAGTTACGTAACACCGAAGCAATACCAATATCCATGCAAACCTTTAAATATCCCGTTATAAGTGGTATGTGGGTATACATTCAAAACACAGCGGAAGGCAACCGGCGTGCGTCCGACCCGTTTTGCCAACTCGTTAACACGTATGCCGAATATCTTATAATGTGTGTGCAGATCGAGATACTTACCTATCAGCTGACGGGCCGAGCCGCAGTATAAGAAGTCAGTAGTGTCCGAGTGCCGAGTGCGCGCGGCTGCCTAACGTCTCCCGCGGTTCAAAGTCCGTGAAGTCTCTTGCGAAAAAATGGCCGTGAATGCAGCGAAGGTGGTTCTGAGGCAGAACAAGACGGTCCTCTTCATCTGCGACATGCAGGAGAGGTTCACGAAAATCATCCACGAGTTCGACAAGATCGCTGCCAATTCGAAAAAGCTGGTACTTATAATCGATAGTTTTTGTCTTTGACAAGTTGTTAAATTTGTTTAACACGACTGTAGTTCAAGGGTCATTTTTTCGCAGATAGAGGCCTGCAAGATCCTGAATGTGCCAATGATAGTCACCGAGCAGAATCCAAAGGCACTGGGCAAGACTATACCTGAATTTGACATCTCTAAAGCTAAGGGCCCCTTCGCCAAGACTCAATTTAGCATGTACACGCCAGAGGTATGTTGACTAGATACTTCTTGTGCTTAGGACAGAAATGATCAATGCAAATTTTATCAGTGTCAATGTTTGTAGGTTATCAAAGAGCTCTCAACACTTTGCGACAATCAGCGTCCAGAATCAGTTCTTCTCTTGGGCATCGAGTGTCATGTCTGTGTAGAAAATACAGCTATTGATTTGAGACAAAATGGTTTCGAAGTGCACACTATTGCCGATTGCTGCTCATCCAGAACTCAAGAGGATAGATTACTTGCTTTGGAGGTAAGCTTTTTATTTCAAATTGAAGCTTATGAAATTTTAGTTTTTATTTATTCAAACTACCTTCATAATTTTATCAAATATTTGTTGAAGTTTATATCCTACATTTTAATCTAAGTAACTGAAACTTGTGTTAAATTTTATAGAGAATGAAACAAATAGGATGTCATATTGCAACTTCAGAAAATGTGATCTTCAAGCTCCTGGGAGATGCAAAACATAAAGATTTTAAGAATTTACAGGTCTTACTCAAAACTCCAACAATCAATACTGGTTTAATTGCTAAAATTTAGGCCAATTGTTGTTTTCTAAACTTGTTAAAAGTTGGTTATTGTATAGATGTATAATAAATATATTTTTTATCAAAAAAATTGACAAAAAATTATTTTTTTTTTAAATAATATAAAAAAGAATTTTATTATAATTTAAGAATAATAGGTACAGTATATCACATGTTGTTAAGATTAATTAATACCAGTAGATCCAAAGCCACCAGCTCCCCTCTTAGTATCGTCCAGCGATTTGACCTCTTCAAGAGTGGGGTAAGCAATTTTTTCACAGATAAACTGAGCCACTCTGTCTCCAGGAAAAACTTCAAAGTCATTATCACTGTGGTTGAACATAACAACTCCTACCTCTCCTCTGAAATAAGAATGACAATAAAAATCTCTATTCTCAGTATGATTTCAATTTTAAATTTAAGTAAACAATGTTACCTGTAGTCAGCATCAACAACACCAGCTCCAACATCAATGAAGTTTTTAAGTGCCAAGCCTGACCTTGGAGCCACTCTTCCATATGTGCCTTCAGGTACTGCAATTTGCAAGTCAGTTTTGATCAGCAATTTTCCTCTTGCTGGAACCGTGTATGCATAGGCACTGCGAAAAAGAAATAGTACGATATATAGTTGTTGTATAATCTAATCTACTTGTAAGATTCCAAACAATTGATAAGCGTTCGTAAACTGTCACGAAAGAAGCGGCAGAAAAAACACCAACTTACCTGCGAAGGTCGTAACCTGCGGCGAGGGGTGAGCCCTTCTGCGGGGCGTAAGCCTTGTCCGTCATCTTGACGTATCTTAGGGTGCATTCGTCGCTTGAAGGCATTTTTCACAGATAAATCAGGAACTTTCACCGGGTAGAATAGTAAACAAGCGTCCAGGAAGACTGAAAACTGGCAAAAGAGTGCGGTGTAAATGTAACTTGTGCCTATCGAGCGCGCGCGCAGTGTGCGATAGCCGGCGATTTTGCGCGCCAAAACGATCGGAAGTGGGGAAGAGGCAAGAAAGAGAGAGCAGAGGCGGAAGTTGATGTAAAGGTGGACTGCGATTTGCGAAGGGTTCGCGGGTTTTTTTTTTGAGAAAGCTGTATTGCTAATTTTGTTGGCAAGTTTTTTTTTTGTTTTGATAATTTTGAAAATTAGTATTTTTATTTTTTAAGCTCTATTGTACGTATATGTGTTTATCATGAATTAAAAAATATTGTAATTAATAAAACTTATTAATTAATTACAATGATTGTAAGAAATAAAATACAAATTTTTCTTATTAATAAATAATTATTTTTATTAAAATATAGAGTTTATTCAGTCCTATGTACAGTCTTCTGAATTTTACAAAATTACAGTCACATTATACACAATTGTTGAAAATTAATTTTCACCGTCATAAGTTATTTTACAAGTTGGTAATGCAGTCGTTAGTTCTGACATAATACGTGATTTGTCTTTGACATATGGCATTCCTCCTAGCTTTAAAGATTGAAGGCCTCTAAAACAACAATAAAAATATATAAAATATGAATACATTGCTATTTACGAAATTCCTTAATGCAATATGGGACTATCATTGAGTTCTCACTGCTGTTCCATGGTAATATTTGAAAGTCAGTATTAATTAATGTATTATAAATCCCTATGTCACCTTATTGCACAAAGCTTATATATATTTTTTTCTACACATACTTTAAATTTCCCAAGTGCAAAAGAGCATCATCAGTGATATTTAGGCACTCTATAACTTCAAGATCCTTTAGTGAATCTTTTACAATTGAGAGCAGAGGTAGAGCTTCATTTTCAATAGAAGAACATCGAACCAGTTTGATTTCTTCTATGTATTTACAGCCAGCTTAAAAAGACAAAGTTTTTTAGATATTAATATAAATATGTAAAACAAAAAATTTAATACTTACAAAAATACGGAAATCCAATATGATGAATTGCAGAATCAGTAGCATCAACAGCTTGCAAGAAAAATTTTGAATCCACACCAGGTAATCCATTGTAATCTGGCAAGAATTCTTTTGAACCTTTAAATTTTACAGCTGCTCCATTTTTAAGAAGCCACTCTGCGCAAGCCCGATCAGGACCTACTTCCTCGATTCTTTTTTTATCAACGCTACAAATAAAAATATTAAGTATTATAATTTAATGAAGTAGATTATTACACTAGAGTTATCAAATTAAATTAAATCTTACCCATTGAAGACATTGATTAACCATCTGTAGAAATATCGTGCATTTATTTGATTTCTTGCACAATTTTGGAGAAAATGCTTGTTAACATTTAAAACAGCATTCAGCATTTTTATACAATGTATTTCTTAACTTTACTAGAGAACGTCAATTAATAGGAGTGCCGCAGTGCCGGGCTGCCGGCGCGTCCAAAGGCAAGTATGAGTCGCAGATGTGCAGAATAGAATATGTATATATATATGTGTGTGTATGTTATGTATAGAAGCCTATAGAAGGCCGGTAGAAGGTCGGGGCTGCTTTCCGAAATTCATTTTTATCTTACGTTTGGCAACGTCGGCAACAGCTGATTTCATTTTCTACGGACCAGCTCTTGTCTTGTAACTCGGGACGCTTTTCACGCTTAGCCCCTTTCCGAAATTCATTCTCAATCAACGTTGTCCATTTTTGACGGTAATTTTACGCTTACATGACTTGATGTATGTGCTATGTTCGTCAACATTTAATTGCATATTTTGATCTTTAGATAAGTCCAAATAATCGAGGGAGATTTAAACAATAAAATTAAAAATTCGAAATCAATATCCTCCGAGGCTCCTATCAAAATAGCAATTTAATAAAATATTTGTACTTTAGCAAATTATTTAAAGAAATTTGTTAGCTTTATAAATTATATAAATTATTATCATTGTGAGAGACATTTTTTTTATTATCATCTGTAGAAAATTATATTTGCATTGTAATCACTTGTTTAAAAATGATGATACGCAAACTAATCTAGTACTACGAAAAATAGAAGTTTTATGTTTAGCACTTGTGTTTTTTAAATACGACTTTGTTTTGATGCTGAAATTTTCGTCCAATGAAATACCATCAAGCAGCCATTTTTACAATGGTACCTGGTATTGTATAGGTATTTTTTATGTGGAATCTAGGGTCTTTTTGTTTACTTGTATATAATAAAATAATGCGCGACATTTAACGTGAATATTCGCTGTTTTTGAGACAGTTTGCATTTCTGTTTGCATCATACAACTAAAGTCAAATGAATAATTTGGTTAGAATATACGTACCTATCAGAGTCTCTTGCTTAGCGGTTTATTCTTTCGTAGAATAAAGAAGAGAGGTTTCGAGAAGACAATGGATTGGAAAATTTTGACTCCATCCTCCTAAATTTTTCAACTACTTGAGAAAAAAACTATTTTGATTATTAATTTGAAATCGTGATTATTCGTCGCCCATGTGTTTCTGCAGAAACAATTCATCTGTAGAAGTATGGTTCGATGTGGAAGTAGTTATGAAGCTTTATGTATTGCAATCAAACGTAATTGGACAGACACAGTTGCAAAAATACTGAATCAACCTGGAGCTTTGGTTATAGATAACACCTGGTGTGATTACATTCTCCTGGTCAGAGCACTTCACCGAAGACAGAGAGACATTGTACAGCTACTACTGAAAAATGGCTGCCGGGTCAATACTACAGTAAATACAAATGTCTTTTGTACACCGCTTTACTATGCTGTTAAATATAGAGATTATGAATTGATTAGATTATTATTGAGCAACGGTGCCTTGATCAATGGTAAAGATTTGAATCAAGAAACGTCACTATGCTTAGCATTGAAGACAAAAAATAATGACATAGTTGATATTATAATGTCTAAATATTGTACTCAAATTATGGATGTAAACTGTGACATTAATGATGACTATTATGCTCTAACTGCTGCATGCTTAAATAATAATCTCAATATAATTGAAAGATTGATAGAACATGGTATTGATATTAATAAGTTGCTGCATTTTGAATTAGAAGATCAGCCTGACTGTACAGCTTTACATTTTGCTGTGAAGACTATAAACTATGAGTTAATTGACTTGCTCTTGGCAAACGGAGCCAGTGTTAATATAAAAGATGCAAACGAACAGACACCACTACATTTAGCGCTTTATATTAGAGGGAGGCATCCCAACTCAATGTCTCGTCACAAAGTAATGCAGAAGCTTTTAGATATCTCCAGAAATCTAGAAGATAACATAATTGATAAAAATGGAGTATCCCATTTTCATATAGCATGCACAAGTGATACATTCATAATTGATGAGCAATTATTAACGAAAGGGGTTAATATAAATACTCAGATCAAATACATATCACCTGCATATCCTGGCTATACACCATTACATTTAGCTATAGAATATAAAAATCAAAACATTGTTAGATTCCTGTTGAATCATGGAGCTCAAATCACCATTCAAAATGCAGATAGTCATACTCCTTTACATCTTGCATTTTTTGTTTTACAATCAGATCATAATTTTATAAATTCAATTTTAAAATATGTACCAACAAATATTAATTCTGCCAATAAATATGGATTAACACATTTGCACATTGCTGCTGCTATGAATGACATAACTGTAATCAAGAAATTTATTGAAGCTGGCTTTGATATCAACATTCAAGTAAATTCAGACTCACAAAAATGTCCTGGTTACACACCTCTCCATTTTGCAGTTGCTTTCAACCAGAAGGAAGCAGTTGAATGCCTTCTACAAAATGATGCACACGTAAATATTAGAGCAGAAGCAGGCTTCACGCCCCTTCATTTAGCATGCCAACAAGATGCTAAAAAAGTGAATTATTTAATTAGGAAATCAATCCATAATACTGAAACTGGATTTTGTATGTGTTTTGAAGAAGACAGTTATATAAATGCTTTCAAAAAGCGTTCAAAAGAAATTCTATATTACATGGATACACAGGAAGATCAGATAGAAATTGTTGAATTACTTGTAACATATAATAGCAATGTAGATTCTCAAGATGATGATGGCAGAACACCATTGTTTCATGCTTGTGACATTGATCGTAATACATTCCAATGTAAATTTCGAATTATTTATAATGATCAAGAAAAATTACAACATGTCTCTAGTATATTTAATAAAATATGTCAAAGGCGTCATAAAATTATTGAAATTCTGTTGAAATACAAAGCTAACTTGCATGTCTGTGATAAAAATGGTAATAATATACTGCATTATCTTACTGGTCTAATCAGTCAATATCATGATGGTGAAATAGAGCAAATAGCTGAAAAGCTAATTAGAAATGGAGCAGATCTTAATATTAAAAATCAATTTGGATCAAATCCTCTTCATATTGCTACAAAAAAAGGTTTTTACAGTATGGCCAAAATATTTATAGAGTATAATGTAGATATAAATCAATCGGAGTCTAGAATGCTACGTACTCCTCTTCACTTATGTGTCCTAGACACACTCCTACCACCTGTAAATGATTCCATTATTGCAGCTTTAGTGCAGAAGGGAGCAGATGTAAATATTCAAATGATTGATGGTAGAACACCACTGCACATAGCAGCTAGTAAGAGCTCTTCAAGCAGCAATCTTGCAATAATGCTGGAAGCTACTGCTGATGTTGAATTTCAAGATACTAATGATAGAACTGCACTGCATTTGGCTTGCATTAATAGAAATTCTGGTAACGTTGATCTTTTGCTTGAATATGGAGCAGACATTAATATACTTGATGATGATGGAAAGACCCCATTCTATTACTTTTATGAATACCAAACAAATTTATTACAATCTGTTAATGTAGCTAATCGCAAACTCAATGTTATTTATAATTTCTTCCAAAATCACATAACTCGACTAAGATTCATAAACCTTCCTGTTAGTAATGAGAATATGGTATACTATACAGAACTGAGAGATAGTCTTGCACGTTCCGGATTAATTCATTATCCAGATAAAAAATTTGTTCCTCCTGGTAAACTGTATACCGAAGAAGATGTTATTAAAAGATGTCAAGTGGAACTAGAACATTTAAAATTACTACGAATTAGCAAGTATAGTACTATGTATGACATGTTATTTAAGGATTTAAATGAAATAACACTGTATGTTGATAATGAAAAATTTCATAGAAATTTGGAGTCTAAAACTTTTAGTGAAGATTTCATGCTGTATGGCTTTTTACTGAAATTACAATTGAAACGAGGCTTGGAGAGAAGTGAGATACTTGTGCCTGCTCGAAAAGCTATGGAAAACTTACTAGGTAAAGAATTACCAGATGAATTTTTAGATCCGATTTTGAAGTATTTGAACAGTAATGATTTGAAAAATATCATTATGGCAAAAGATGTTATTCTGCCAAAAAGCATGGTTACTTCTTTGAATCATGAATAAAATAATCTCAAAATTACTAAGTATTATACATATATGAACCAGCACTTTGGTAGAGTAACCAAAATGCACCTCGATGCATGCGATGTGCACAGTTTAGTACTTGGATGGCTGACCGCAGGAAACCTTAAGCAACTTCGATGATCAGGTGATTTTTCACCCTAAATGAAGTGTTGGCTAGTTGACTTGAATATGTTTTTGGTGTCTAAACCTATGGATTGTGACAAATATTTAAAACTTATATTCAGACACCGAGTGATAATGGATCGAATGCAGCAAAAGAGTTCCTAGTTGTGCCCAAGACAACATGAACAAACACCAAATATATACCTATTACTACCTATTTTACATGTGATATGATTGAAATTATTTTATTTTTTTATTGAATTTTATTTAGTTGAACGAGCAATATTGCTCTTTATACAATAATTATTACTACAATAGATTAGGTGATAATAATTTATGATCGTTATATTAACATTGTATTGATAACGCTCTTAAAGCACATTTAAAATTAGCAATATATCAACAGTGTTCAATGCGTATTAACAATGCATGAGTTGTCTCGTCTAATAATATTCTAAAATTGCAGTGGGAGTATGCTTATCTCAAAAGAAAGATTGGATTGATCGGCTATTAATGTAGTTATAGGTAATTGTTTTTAATTTTATGGCAGTAAACACAATTGTGATAATAGTTATTGAGTGACTTGATGTTTTGCAAATTATAGATCACCGCAATTTCAGAATAATTATGTATAAATCTTTCTATTATATAGGTCAGAGGTCTGTTCATTTTAACAGGTTCAGTACAGATAATGTATATAAGAAAATACATTAAGTTTCATAAAGAAAAGAAATCGACAAGATTTTTGGTTTTAGTTATTCCTAATGATGTGTATCATTATCTCTGATATGAAAAGCGTTATAAGCAAAAGTTTAGTTTTTTTTTCACTGCAACCTAAAGTATGGCAAATTTCGTGAGTCATATTTGACTCATGCCGTATTGCACCTGTTAAATGATAAATAACGGTATAGTTATCATGAATATACTGTTTAAAACTATAATGCTTCAAGAATGAACATAGTTATATTTAATTGGGTTGGCTACCGGTTTTCTTATTATTTTAGATATTGATAGAGAAGGAAAAAAAAATTAGGTTGTGTTTATTCTTTTTTTATTTAGACAATAATTTCAAAAGTAGTTAGACAATAGCAATTTAAAAGTCATATGAAGTCACTTCGACAATGTCGAAGTGACCTCATTTACATGTGTAGTATATCTATATATACCAAAAATTTGAAAACTTCAAAATGTCGTTCCTATACAAAAAAGAGATGGACTTGAGATTGTCACCTCTAATGATTGTGATTAATGATTGTGATTTGAAACGGACATGTAAAATATGATTGGCCCACAATACGGTACGCGAAGCGCGCATTGACACTTCTAGTCTTGCAAATTATTGATCGAATTAAAAAAGAAAAAATACGACCTCATTATTTTTCAATATTCTACTAAATGAAAAAAAAATTAAATTTTTATTTTTTGCCAACCCAATTATGATTTTATACTTATGAAAAGTTATTTACCCTCTGCTATATAGAGAGCTATAAGTAAGGATTTATATTTTCAAATAGAACAAAGTTTTACATACGAAGACTGAAATAGTGTTTGTATAAAAAAAAAAATTTATAAGTAAATAACCGTTTGTGGAAAAATAAAATCCATATAGATCATATTGATAAATACAAAATAAATGTTGGTTTATGTGCAATTCTCAAAAAAGTTTCCCCTAACTCGGTCATAGACGAACAAATTTTGGAAAGGAAAACGGTCTTGTGACACAGTTTTAACCGCACATCAAATTTTCTTATGGATATTTATTGATGATTAACCAATATCAAACTGTTGAAGATGGCAAACATTCCACAAAAAAGCGATTAAAGTAGAAGAAAAGTACTTTAATTTAAGGTAAAGATTTAGAAATCGTCAAAAACAACAGAAATAAGCAATTATTTTAACCCATTAAGTCCGGGCGGGACACATTTTCAATTTTTTTTTTTCAGCGGCTTTATTCGATATGAAAACGGTCTATAAAAAAATCAACAAAAGGTTATTCTTATGTAAAAT
>UXGD01005427.1:0-14477 GCA_900474315.1 Torymus auratus
CAACTTACATAAACTGTTGTCTGTAATGTCTATTTAAACATGCAATGCAACAATGTTACTTAAAATATGCCAAAACATATATTACTTGAATATATTCTTGGGGTGGCCACTATTTGGGCTGGAATTATCTTGAATCTTATGTGAAAGTACCAGTAGATGGCCGCCAAACACAGATGCCATAACAAATTGTAATTTATCTTCATAAAATATAAATCAGACAACGGCAACGCGTAGTTAGTTACTAAAAGCTATATGTTTAGATTAGATTTGAACAAGAAAATAATGTATTTTTATTAATTTAACTTCAAAAACATACAAGTGCATGCGGCCACTTTTTGGTACTGGATTTTTGATGGCCAAGTATTGGTACTTTTACCTTATATCTTTGAAATTAATTTCGCAAGCAATATTAAAAATGATACCATATTATTTCTGTTCTGCTGTAATATAACATATACTAGTTCTATTTTGAACAAAGAATGACGTTGAGGATTATTTTCTTTTTTTAAATACTTGAGCTCTACTAATTTTATTGCTCGTTAGAGTGAATTCCTCGGTGATATACGTATTATATATATATCAATAAATCCCTTGTCAAGAGGGAACATAAATACTTGCTTAGCATTATGCATCAACTCTCTTTTTTCACTTTTACCTTCTTTACTTGATCCCTCTTCTGCAAATCTCTGCATATCCATCTATTTTTCTGTTCCTTTAGAATTATGTAAAGGCTCTCAGAAAAAAATTTTAACCATTAGGGATGTAAAGAGCTGATACGAACATTGCAAAACCTCCATTTCATTTTCCTTTATTTTTATAAATTTATAAGAAGCTTAAAGAAGGTTTTTTGTAGAAAAGAAATTTGTGACACGAATCCTTACAAATCTTTTTCTCTTTTTCAATTTCGTTAATATTCGAATCATCTTTATCAGTATGATAACCCCTTTTAAAACTTCTAACAACATATTTCGAAAAGTGTCTAAAAAATGTTATCAAATGTAAGAGAATATAAAAGTGAAATTTTGACTATTTATTAATATACTTCACTTTATGAGACATTAAACAAACCGCAATATATTCATTGTTATTCATTGTGTAATTTGAATACGCTTAACCAAACGATCTTTCGCTACGATCGTTCAAAATTTATGATCGTTACAAATCATATATTTCTGGCGTATAACAGACAAATCATTTGTTAAGATGAGTAATGGTTTGTGTGTTAACTTCGCAAATCCAATTTCAATACATATGTGTGTGTATAAAACGTATATTATATCGAATAATCCTAGCTTTTACGGAAATACATATTGAAATAATTGGAAAGCTTATTAATTGTAAACGTAATTCATTTGCATGCTTGCAAACAATCTCAATACGTAGAATTTTTTTCATTTCGTCGATTGAATAAAAAAATATTCTTTTTCCTTCATAATTTCCTCTCCAAACCCCTTTTACAAATAAAAATATTTACGTAACTGACTACTCTCTCCCTCCCTCCATGCCCACTTCTCGCTCTCTCATGCGCGCGTGCTCTCTCGCCCACTCCCATTCTTTCTTTCTCTTTTTTCTGTCTCTGTGAACAATTTTGAAAAGCAGAAAATATCACGAATCGCGCGTACGCTCGCCAAGAGCAACAAAACGCGGGACACGATATATATACACACACGTGCACAACCGGGCGGCACAGGGGGACGGGAAAAGCTAAAGGACGGCTGGACGCATAACCGCCATTAGTTACACGGAAAGCTGCGAAGCGGCGCGCGGCCGCGGGAATTTTTCACCGCTCCGAAAAGTTTGACCAACGAGGGGCCATTCGTTGACGGCGCGCGCCGCTGGCGCTGAGGGCAAACGCGAAAAGGCAGACGAGTCCAGTTCTCCCCCCTATCTCCATCTCTCTCATTCTCTCCCTCTCCCCCTTAAAAGGTATCGCAACGCACGCGCGTGCCATCGCGACTTTCGTGCTCAAGTATATAGCCACGTGCGCGGATCATGTCGAATCTCGACGAGTGGAACTTTTGTCTCGGAAGGGTCCGAGAGCGGCTTTAGTATACGACGTCGGTGTGTTTGTGAACTGGTTACATTTCTTAAAAGAGAATTTTGCATTTAGTTTCTTAAAGAGAATAGAGCCGTCAGCGCTCTAATAAACACTGCGGAATACTACGTTTATATCGTTTCTTTAACTTTTGTTTGTTTCTACTCCGAAATTATTATAAAAGTGCTAAACATGAAAACGTTTTATTTATAAAGGATAATTTTGTTCGTTGATTCAAGTTTCCTGACCTATATTTTCTTTTTTCATAGTTTATATTTTTTATAAAGACATTATATTATTCATAAAAGAACCATAGTTTTTTATTATTTGAAAAATGAAAAAACGTGTAAATGAAGTTTATATGTATAATAAATGTTTATAAAATCATAAACAGGAATATACTTACAGTGGGATTTCGTCATGGAACTAAAGAAAACAACGAAAGATAAAAAGCATTAATATCCGCAGTCATCAGCGACTTGAAAGTTTCATTTTTCAAAGGAAACCAGTTTTTAACCTTTTTTAGCACAGCACATTTTAAAAATATTAAAGTACAGCCACGACCTTTACATTCGTACATCTCTTTTAATTCTGGCATTTCCTTCTTTTTTACTCAAGCGAGTGCCCGCGACCCAGAAACTCATTTTTCTCAACCGTCACGAGCGTCAAAATATTTGTCGCGCGATAAATCATTGCTGGGCACATACTTCTCTTTCGCTGCAAATAATATAGTATCACCGGGAGTATAAGTGAAATTGGCCGAAAGGCTAATATATGATTACTCAAGCACCTTGGCTCAATCAAAGTTACCTACTTCTTAAAAAAACACAGGGAAAAGTCCTTGAATTTTCGCAAAGTCTTCGACATTGCTCACTTCATCAGAATCTTGACAGAATAATAATTATACTGCCTATTATCGGGCTCGCATAACTATCTTGTTCGAAATAATTATTTACTTGAAGAGCAAATAAAATGGCAGAGCACATAAGTAGCAGAGTCTAAAGTAAATATCGCGATACACTGGCGGCGTTTTAGCATCAATTAGTTGATTAAAACGCAATTCAAATTGATGCATCTTGCGCTCACCCTCACGGCCAACATAAATACACATAAATCAACAATAACAGAAAAGCCGAGTGGCTAGCGCATGCCACAAGCGGTGAAGGTAAATATAAGGCAATGATATGCGGGCATGCAACCGTACCATGCATCAATCAGTATATGGCAACGGTACAATCACACACAGGCCTAACCGAGTACGTCCCTTACTACTCATTCCAATGAACGTAGCTCTCCCACGCGCGCGTCTCATTTAATTCGATCGCTCGACGGTAATACCTGTACTCAAGATTGCATCAATTGCCAACTTATCGGCAGTAATTCGCACTTTTAGAGCGCGCTATATGGCGCACTTTACCCATCTCGCGCCCTCAGGATCTAATTTCGTAATTTATGCGATTATAAATTTTGCACGCTCGCGTATATACAAAGAGGCGCCTGACGCGCGCGGTTCCCGCACTCACCCGGAGAAATTGAACGTTAATTATTGCGCCATTGATTTTACATGCGCGCGCATGACGAGGGCGAGGATGACGACGTCGACGACGACGACGGTGGCGGCGAGGATGAGTGGAGCGAGCGATCGATCTAGAGCTCTCTCTCTCTCTCTCTCTCTCTCTCTCACGCCCGCAGCCCCGTCGCATTAAAGCTAGCGCGCGGGAGCTGCAGCAACCACCGCTCTTGAATGGCTTATCATCGCCCGTTATTATTGTTATTACCGCGCTCCGGAGATCCGCGCGCGCACCCTGTATAAATATACATGCGCGGATCAGCCGCGCGAGTTACTCAACTTCGTCGCTCGTCGCCATGCTAATCCGGCCGGGTATAGCGCTGTATATAGCGAAAACGCGATATACGCGCCGCGACGAGTTGGGACGCCAAATGTAGGTACGCGGCGAGAGGTGAGAGCATATAGTAGTTGGCTGAAGAAACGCGGAGGGTTGATGACTCGTTCGGGATGGGATGAGAGTTGTTGGGTTGCTACGCGCTCGTGAGAGATCAAGTTGAGACGAGAGGACGACCGGGCCAACGTCTATTATACATAATGTAAGAGGCCGTGAGAAGATACGCTTAGTATCGCCACGGTATTAAATATTTTTACGCAGCTAATTAATGATTAATGCCGCTCGTCTCAGCAGCTATTTCGGCAATGCTCCATAATAACATTTCGAAACGAACGTTAATCTTTTACTCTCTTGGATAAATAAACTAATAAATGGAAAACGTTCTAAGGATGCAAACAAAAATCAAGCAACGAAAGTATATATGTATATGAGGAATTCTACAGGAAATCCGCACTTAGAAGGGGTTCAAAAAATTCTAAAAAAAATTTCAGAGCACACCTCGGTAATAAAAATTTTTTCCGTCTATATAGGTCATACAAGAAACGAGAAAAATTTCCAGCCAACGAAAACTGTTTTAATAGCACATATTCATTGTTCTTATGGAAAGTTAACATGCGAAAGTTGTTCCAAAGGTGCGACAAATTTTTCCATAAAAAAAATAAGGTAGAAAAAAAAGAGTTTTAATTTAAGCTAAGAAAAACGTGAATTGTGGGAAAACTCACCGATATTTTATCATTCTTCGTGATTTTCATATTCACGTAACTTTGCATAGAATCGTCCGATTTTAACAATGCTTAGCTCCTGAATTAAAAATCTTTTTTTTCTACTTTAGTAGTAAACCCACAAATTCTCTGTTGCACGCTGCTCCTTATCACTTTTCCTCTATGTGTCTCATTCTCTTACACTTACTCGCACGTACACACGTACGCATATGCTGCACAGCTTTGACGATTCGCCACCCGGAAACGGGATCTTCGCGCACGGAACCAGAAATTTGGCTTTGAGCTCGCGCTGCGCGGAAATATCCTCGGGCCGTGCGTATGGGTATACGTATGTGTATATTTCGAGGGAAAAGCCTATATCGTTGGATACGTATCAGTGTGTGAGTATGTGTGTATATTATGCACGCGAGTACGTGTGTGTATGCATGATAACGTGCGCAGCGATGCGCCTTTAATCCACGACAGGGAAGATGGAAATCAATGGCTAAATTGAGAGAGATTCGTGAAGCGAATTTGTCTGGAATTACATGCATTATCTAAAGACACACATAGTAAACTTATATTTAGATTTGTAATTATTGATAATGCTTCGAAAACTATAGGTATATAAATCTTTATTTAGAATAATATTGCTGCAAACCCATGATTTACATTTCTCCATTGCTAATTTTTTAGTTCGAGTTTTTCATTTTAACATTGTAACGTGTTATGAAGGGCCTTATTCCAAAACCAAATTTTCAAAAAAGTTTGTACTACAGATTATTTAAATGCGCTTAAATAAGTCTTCGGAAATTGATTTTGAAATAAGCCCCTTCCAAACGCTTTTCCGAAATAAGTCCCTTCCAAACCCTTTCGCGAAATAATTCCAAACGTTTCTACGAAATAAGTCATTTCGAATTGGAGGCGTCGATTTAAATTTAGATGCACTGATTTAAATTTAGAGAGTGCTGAAATATAGAAAAACAATCGGTCTTACCATCATTTAAAAGGTGTCTAGCCCTCTTATGTGTATAATGTAAACAATCAAATGATTACAGAAATAATTCATTAGAGAACATTTATAATCTTACTTGTTTCAATAGGTAATTTTGTTTAGTTACTTTTACTACGAATACATTTTACACATAAGTAATATAAAATTCATCATAATAACATTTCTTTTTTAAGGTAAGCAATTTTATTTCTGTAAATATAATTATGTAAATATAATTATGTAAATATAATAATTATGTATTTAATTATAACATAAAATACATAATATAATTATGTATTTAATTATATGCTGTAACTTATTTACTCAATGAAGGAGCTGGATATATAAGTATTTTTATACATTTCCACTACCAAGCACAAAATTAAATAACTGATGTAGCGTGAAAATTAATATGTTCATCGAGAAATTAAGTAGCGTGAAGTATTTCCGAAAGGACTTTCCATTACGGCCACAAGCGCGCTTGATATTGACACATTTCTCTCACAATTTTGCGCATCATATAATAACACTACGCTCTGATTATATTAAAAAACCTAATAACTTTTTCCTTTCGATATAAAAATAACAAAGAAAACATATTTCGCATTATAAAATCATAAATACAATGTAATGCTTATGATAAACACGGAAATCGCGCTAACCGCAAGCTTATCCTGTCACATGTAGAATGTTAATTCTCATGACAATCAGATGTCTCTTTTATACGCGGCTGTACTGATTCATGAACATGAAAAAGCCACTCCCACTATGAGCGATAGAGCAAAAATCTTAATCCCTTAACAAAAAAATCTACCCCCGTGCATCACACTCTCGTACCAATAGAGAGTACGCGATAAAGTACTATATTTTCCACATTAGGAATTAAAGTGCTTCCGTTTGTAGGCACGACTGCTTTTCGGAAAAGCCTTTGTTTTCACCATCGCGAAAATAATTGTAACATTTAAAATTTTAAAAATTTACAATATAAAACTTATTTCCGACCCAAATGAGTCCATTCTAAGCATTTTCCGGGATGTACGTATTTCGTACGTCCGAATGTAATCAAGTTCATCGATCATCTCAGCGAAATTTAATCGAATCCACACGAATTTCGTACCGGATACTTGTTTAATTATATATACCGGATAATCCTATTGAGCTGAATCCATAGCAAAATATGAAAACGCCAGAGTAAATATCAATGTGAAAAAAAAACGATTTTTAAGCTCAATGTATCAAAAATTAATTTTTAGTATGAATCTAACACATTCTTCTGCTAAAATTAATCAAACCAGATCTTTTTAGTGCTCTTTAGCCCTAGTTGTCTTTTGTATATAAAAATCCTAAACAAGATATATCATTTTATAACAATTTGAACCATCGAGTATAAGTTTTGTGAAAGAGGAGAAATAATCAAAGAGAAAAAAAAACATCAATCCGCGTAACAGCTCAATCAATCTAGTTCATTTTAATTAAAAGCTGCATGTTGTTACACAACATTCATGTCCCTATTACAAATATAAATGTCAAACGTTAAAGAATAAAGTAGAAGAGAAATTGATGTAATTTTTATTAGGAAAAATGAATAGTAAAACTACCAACCAATTATATTATTAAAATAAATAATACTAAAGATATTTTAGGATAATTGTAGATTTATGTCAAATAAATCAATCAAAATATGTAATAGTTAAAAGAAAAAATTATTTTCTCGCTCAATAATAATTTTGCTAAATTGTTAAGATAAAATCTACATATAAAATTTCATCAAGAAACTATGATTTATAAAGTTAAGGTTATTTTAAGTAATTTTAAGAAGTTTTAAATTTAATATTATAATCAATTATTTTATACATTTTTTATACATAATTTGAAAATTAAATCAGCTGTTACTTTATTCATATTTTATACATAATTTAAAAATTAATGCTTTTTAATAATATTAATAAATGGATTAGCGAATCTAATTTCCAATTTTTTTGCGCTCATTCCGATAACGGGAATAGTTGCAGAGTTACATACAATAGAAGAGACATAATTTTTTAACAAAATTACTCAAGTAAAAGGGCCTATAAAAATAAATCCAGGAACAAGGGTTCAATATTTCTTAGTCTTAAATACGATATTTCGATTTGGTACAAACATGTGAACCAAAGGTTACACACTCTGAGTGTTAAACTGGCGCTTTGGTGAAGTATTAGGTAAACTACAGTTCTATATGATACTTCGACAATCGTTGAAGGTCATTTTTCACTTTCCACAAAGTGCTGGCTTGGTGACTTTCAAAATGTTTTCGATGTTTAAGCCTACAGGATGTGACATGAATATCTAAACATATTCGGACACCGAGTGATCATGAAACGAATGTAGTAAACCCACAGTTTCTCGCTGTGTCTGAGATCCAGAGATCTGACTTACATATAATGGGTCCACTCTGACGTTTCTCATTATCAAAATAAAGGTATGGATTTCGAAAGCGAAAATAAAAAGAAAAGTATAGGTCATTTTCTGGGTCAAATAGACCAATACATGTATTCTTTAATACTTTATTTATTATCGAATTCAGTCAAATTCAACCTTAAAATAAAAATAAGATTCATTTATTGCACGTAACCTGTAATTTTATCAGGCGAACGAGTATTGGGAAACAAGATTGCTGTTCTATCTTGCACTTTTGATTCTGCGCTGTCAATATGGTCGTCAGGTGAAAGTTTCTGTAGCCATCAACCCACTCCCGAACAAATTTTTTCTCGCTATATCGTCGTCATGCGTGCGAGGCACAGGTCGAAAAAAGCACGAGAGTGCGCTTGCAAAAATACGAAAATACAGCGTGAGGTGAAGCACCAATACACAGAAGCACCGATATAGTGTGTCTATCCCTATGCGCGGCGATGCTTTTGCTTAAGCGCGCAGGCCCCGAGAGGCAATTTTCATCCATGCGTGGAAACTCGGAAGTGAACATTACGAGGTATGTCCGTTTATCTCATTTTACGAATCGCAACTTCCGGGAGCCTAGGTAGAGAGCGAAAGGAGGAGAAAGAGAGGCAGCAAAGTTCTTCAACGCGTCTGCTCCATTTGTTGGCCATTCTCTCTCTCTCTCCCTCTCTCGCTCCCTCTCCCCCCTTCCCTCTCTCTCCCTCCCTCCCTCTCTCTCTCTTCCTCTCCCTCTCTCTCTCACTTCACCGAGAATTAAAGAGACCGTGTATAAGCTCTGCGCCTTTTTTACATATGTTCTTTGTTTTCTTTTTTTCCCACTGTTATATGCGCACCATAGCAAGAGAGAATTGTTAGAGTTTCTCTTTGCAAACGAGAAATAGCGTCTTGCTTTTTCATGTTCATCAGCCTGATCTTTGAAAGAATCTTGTGCGTACGTTAATGATAGTCAGAATTAGATTTTTTATTTAAAACTATTTTAACTGTTTAATTCTACAGAGTTTTATATAGCATATTTGGCAACAAAGAAAGGTATTCCAGAAAGAAAGGCATTGTCTTCCTTGTGCATTTTTAGGTAGGTTTTACGAGAAAATCATTCAGAAATTATTAAAGAGTGAAGCGTGACTTATTTTTCTTTACAATCGTACATCTACATTTCACGTGAAATGTATTAACAAATGTACTTCATGCGTTACTTTTTAATAATTTCTGAATGATCTTCCAGTAACTCCACAAGTTGTACAAGGAATACAATGAGCCCTACTCCGTTAAAATTTTATCTAAAATAAAAATTTCCATAAAAAGTTAATATGACTTTCCTTTGATTAAAAATATTTACGCTTTAAACACTTGAAGGAAATTTGAAACTCGATATTGATATAATTTCAGATAGATTACTTTCCAACGAATTCCAATTACTACGCAACCTAAAAGTAGGACAGTTACAAGTGAATACAAGTTTACGATTCTCCTCTTTTAGAGTAGCGTTGCGCCCTTAATATAAATAAATCTGCTAGGGCTGGGTGCTAACAGCAGAGATTAAAAATTTGTACATAAAAACGGCCTTATTGAAACAACATCTTATTATTTTATGTAAAAGTTCTATACAGCTACTATATCAATTTTTGTGCAAAAGTTTGTTTCCAGCCGATGGGCGTCCTTAACCACTCATTTAGGTACTCATTAATTTATTAACGTAGCACTGAAGGCGCTGCACCTATTGATTTGATGCGTATTGTGTGTACTCCAGAATGAACTCATCCTGCAGCTCAGTAATCGTAGCACCACCAGGGAATATTAACAATGTCGTGTACGAAGCGGTCTGTGGAATGTGGATTAAGAAATAAATCACAAGTCATGATGGCAATTTAAACTGCAGACGTTAATAAGAGAGTACACACATTAGTTTTAGATGAGCAAATATTTCTGATATTAAATACTACATTTGATATATATTTACATATTATATGTACATTCAAATGACTTCATTTATAAATATAATTTTAGCTATTCTTGATCAATAGAAGATTGAACAGCTGTGAGTTTGTAGATTTCAAATGGGATAAATATTTTAATTCGAATTTTACAATTACAATGATTTTATAATTATAGATTTGTGAAATCAGACGTCTGCGAATTTCGAAATTTACACGTCCACACCACTGGAGAGGTTACGGCCAAGAAAACTAGTTCACTATATTTTAACTTAAATATCCAGGATATATACTTTCCTACCGTAGTATTTCCGGGAAAACGCAAGTTTTCAAATTAGTATCCCTGTTATCTGGATTTAATTGCACTTTTTAAAGTAACATTAATTAAAGGGCAACATTTACTTTACTTCAACCTTTATGATTTATCGAGTTTTGCTTTATCTAATTAGCGCCGGCAATATCTCTAATGTAGTAGTATTTGTAAAATACATTACTTTGCTCAATAAACACAATTATCAACATAGCTACATTTATTAAGACCGTCTTTCTTCCGCTCTGTCTCGAGTACACGCTCGAGTACACGCAAGAACGAGCAAAAAAGAACGAATCTTCAGTTCGGAAATTTAATTACAATTATTTTGTAAGAGTAGGCAATGGAAGTGTTGGTGTACGCATTTGCATTTTCCGCGATGCAATGAGGGCGGTGCTAGGTTAATTTTACGTAACTGAAAGTTATTTGCAATTCCACAAACGCTTGCTCTTTCCAATTGCATAAGCAGTTCGAGTCTTTGGTAAAGCATTTTTGTTTGCGAATATATTGCCGAGTCGGGGGAAAGTTCGCGTCGAGGGCCAAATGGTAGCTGTTCTCGACGTTAGCCTAGCTATTTACGCAGGATAATAAACTACCAAATCAGAGAAACTTTCAAAGTAAACTCTATATTATAACTTTTTCCCACTTTTTGCCTTCCAAATTTAAACTATTATATGGTATAGTCTTTAAATTAATTTTCACATTTATTATTGAAATATTATATGTAATAATGAAAATTAACTTAGAAAGAAGAATAATGATATTTTCGGAAACCACACAATAATTATAATCATATACCTTTAAATAGAAGATCAGGTTTATATTAGACTCTAAACCGTTGGATATGCTGTCGATGCGATTGTCTTATCTTCGTAACCGTTTTGCGTCGAAACTTTATGCACACTTTTGTATGGCTTAGGACAATTTTCAATTGTGTACATAGAGGTATAAAACGACCATAAGACCGAGCGAAGAGCTCATAACTTGGCGATTGAAGTGCGCAGTAACGCGGCATGTGTCTTTCTCTATGTCTGTATGTCTCTCTCTCGCTCGAACACCAAACTTTTATCATCTTTCCAGCATTTATTATTTGCCACTTTTATGTCTAAAACATTTTCACGTCATTGGTAAGCTGACAAAATTCATCTCAGCTAATAAAAAGCGATTCGAAGTTTGCAAACATGTGCATTTGATGCCGTGATTCTTGGCCAAATACCTTATAGCGAGTCGAGAAATAGAGTTTCGAAATCCATTAGTAGATTTCGATAACTGCAAAAAATTAAACGACAAGAAAAGACAACTCATAGTAATATCTGTATTTTTTTTCAATTGTAATATTGATTTTTTATAGACAATTTTACTTTACATAAGATATAGTAATTTAGTGAATAACAATGTGAAATAATTTGATTAATATTTATAAATGAAACATTTATAGCCATCATTAGTTCTCTCTTAAAAAAGTGATGGGTGAAATCTGTCATCACAGTAAGACTGTTTTGATTAGTTGTTGTAGACTCATTTGGTTGGTCTGTATAGAATAGACGACAAAATCTGATAAGTTCGAATTTTCAAGATTGAATTTGTTAGTTTAAGTATTCAACACTGAGCATTTAAAATAGTATAAGAAAAATTTCATTATTTTATTTATCAATTTTATGTTACTATCTTTCAATTTAAACTGATTGAAACTAACTTGACCATGTTCTTAACTTCAAATAAATAAAAAATAAATAATAAAATAATAAAAAAAATAATAAATAATAATACGCGCGAAGCTCATTGAATGTAACTATAGTTGTATAATAATAACGATAACAAAATTTATAAAATTCAAAGAGCGTATTTAACCCTTCAGTGCCTACTAAAACGCATTCATCCTAGCACTTTCAGACCCCCAATCTTTATTATAATGAAATAAAACGGATTTGAAACCTGTCCAATCGTATTCTTCGACTTGAAAAAGAGTGGCTAATACAATTTAAAAAGCAATAAAATAATAATAATCATAATAATAATAATAATCGTTTTTCTTCCCACAGATTTTTTCCTTAACTTAACGAAAAATGCTCTGGCACTGAAGAGTTAATGTTGTTTTATTTAATCCATTTTTCAAAGATGATAAGCCAAAAAGGATGCATTCTTTGCAAAGCAGCATTTAGCTCAAGTGGTAAGAGGCTTGTCTTCAGAAACAAATGTGGCATGTTAGAATCCCTGTCGGTTCGAAATTTTCCGGTTTTTTAAAAAGGTGTCTGAAAGCTCCAACACTATTCTCCTGGTTTGTGCGTGAGGTTCCTGATACACTTTGTGATAGGCGGATAAAAAAATATGAGGAGTGCAATAAGCGGTCCCATTGCCAATAACGAAGTAAAGCAAAAGTGAAGTAAGAATCCTACTTTTCTGCGATTTGATTAGCAATAACGACCACTTGATAAATTTGTATATGACATATCATAGCAATCTAAAACGCCAGAGATGTCAGAAATATTTGTATGTCTCTTTAAAAGAACGACGAGCAAGAAACGAATAGAAGTGCCGACACGAGGGCGCAGCGCCCATTGGCCGTGGGTGAAGTATACTTCACGCCCTTGTCGCGTATACTATTTTTCACCATACCAGGGCCCAAAATACTACCTTCGCGTTTTTGAGCCGGGAACGAAAGTGGTATTTTCGGCCAGGATATGGTTAAAAATCTTTTAAATGCGCTTGTGCAAGAATGTATTCGAAAAATATGGACATTTCAATAAAAAAATATTAAAATAATAAGTTGGCAGACCGTGAATTAAAATAATGAAAAAGAAAGATACTGAAACCAAGAGAAAATGAAAAATTGCCGTGCATGTTATAAAGGATTACCTAAAAAGTGCCGAATCATGGATTTTTTTACGTTTTTTCATCAAAAATAACTTTAAAATATACCCCAATTTGCTTAAAAGCATTATTTTTTTCTCCTAAAAATATAGAGGAAACACTAAAAAAGCTTTCTTTGTTTGTCAATACATTTTCATTTTTGTTTAAGGTAACTTTAGATAAATTGAACATTAACCAATTCTAGTAAACAATGTAAAAAATATGGCTTATAAATTATTTGAAATTTTCCGAAACATTTTCAATATTTTTAATCTGAAAAGTGACCGTATTATTCATTTTGAAAAAAAAAAAATTCGAAATCTTTTTTCAATTAAATTAAAAATACACATGACGAATCATAGTCAAAACGCTCATTTTAAATTTTGGCTTTACGTCAAATCGATATCACTTTTCGAGCTTCCGCAATTGCTTCTTCCTAGAGGAAACTTTGTGATAATAACAGAAAAAATTTAGAGAAAATGTGTTAAGAATGTTGTTTAGCACGTTTCGAATCGACATACACTATTTTTAGAAAATGTCCGCGTGTGTGCGTGTGTGTGCATGTGTGTGCATGTGTGTGCAGGTGCGAATATGATACGAATTTCATATTTCAATTTGCAATTATTAAAAAAGGAAATAAGAATTATTCGAGTATATACGACTTTTAAAAAAAATTAAAAAATACATATACATTTTGGTAAATGTAGAATAATCTGTATTGATGTATATTCCGTATATTTGAAAAACTTTTTACAATTCGAAATTACTTCGAAAATTCTGTATTTATACGTAGTTCGTTACATACATCACATTAGGCATGGATGCTACACAAAATCCCTTCGAATCCCTGAAATTGTACTCTTTGAATATGATTTACTCGCTTATGTGACCCTATGTTTGGAATACACACAGGCTGTATATCAAGGCTATCGATCGACAAAAATAATAATCCCCATAAATATCTCACGCCACGATTCAAGCGCAAAGAATAAATATCCAGGGCAATGAAACCCTTTCGTCTATGTATCCATTTTCGGGGAGGTATAATAATCCTCTCATAAGCGTCATATCGATTTCCAACGAAAATGCGTCACTATCCTTGGCCATTTTCGCGCGCGCGCATGATTAGCATAATAATCGAACATACGATTATGCCCGGGCCCGAGTAAATCGCGAGCCTTAATCTCATTTGGATCCGAACTACGTCGCCCGAGGTATGCAACTTCACATCCCCATCCCCAACGCACCGGCTTATACACACGCACGCGCGCACACACAGGCACACACTCATTTATATATATATATATATATATATA
>UXGD01005428.1:0-14474 GCA_900474315.1 Torymus auratus
TCAACAATTAATATTTAATGAAAAACCTTCTGGCCGGTACAACAGAAAACTTTGTCGGTATAAGCCATACCCTTAAGCAAAGCCAACTAAATTGCATTGTTAAACAAATGATACTTCCCGACGAGCAGGGAAGATGAGAAAACATCGTCTAAAACCTCATCTTACAAATAGTCTTTCGAATGAATAATGGCCTAAAATCCCCTGCGAAAAAAACGACGCAATTTCTATCGCGCAAGAACACACTTATATAAGTACACAAACACATGCCGCATGCATACATGTACCACAGCAGTTTCACGAGACACTTGATGCAACGTGCGGCCAGCGTTATAGTATATACAGAGAGAAAGAGAGAAAGAGAGAGAGAGAGAGAGAGAGAGAGAGAGAGAGCACGCGCGCCTAATCGGAAAGTCAACAACGCGACAATCAATTTTTCCCCCGTACATACGCGGAAACCAGTCAAAAGAGAGAAACTAAAGAGAGAGAATGAGAGAGACAGGTAGAAGGGAATTGCTCTCTCTTTCTCCTTTCTCCTCTCTTCTCCAATAACTGGTAATAAATTTAAGAATACACTTTATGAGTTTGCGCGGGCACGCGTGTGTGCCTGCAGCTAGTGGTACGGTATTAGTACTAGTCAAAGGTGTAGCATCCGCAGATGCGAAGAATTTCGACTGCCTCTTTTTCTCTTTCTCCCTCGATAAGAGAAAGCAAGCAAAAAAGAAAACTCGTTCGCGTGCTTTCTCGCGTGCTTCCCTCTCCTTTCTCCGGTAAATTTGGAATGGCCTTTTAATGCCTCCCCCGGCGCACCTCCCTTGCATGCACGCACACACGATTCGTTCGCTCGACTTTTATAGACAGCTTTCCCCTCCCGTGCACTGCGAGATTTATGACGGGGGCATTTTAAAAGCTTTCCGTCTTCCCCATACCTCGATACTTCTCTCTCTCTCTCTCTCTCTCTCTCTCTCTCTCTCTCTCTCTCTCTCTCTCTCTCTCTCAATCTCTCTCTTTCTCCATCCGATTAGGGCAGCGGTAAAAAGACAGCGCACATGCGTATGTGCGTGAGTCTTGGTATGTACGGCTGAGATCGTTACGCGCCTACTTTACGGGTCGTCTCTTTTTTTTGTGCCTTTTCCTCCCGCAGATGTGGCTTTCATGCGGAGTCGGCGCCAAGTAAGAGTCAATTTGCTCGAGGGGCAAACAATTCGCCGCGGTTATGGTAGGGTGTGTGCGGTTGCGATATGGGCGGCGCGCATGAAATTACAACAGGAAGCAGAGGTTCAACAGGCACGATGAATGCGCGAAGAAAGAGATTTTCTTACTGAATTGTTGTTGGTAGCAGTCGGTGGTTTCTTGGAATTTATTTTCAAATAAGAATGTTTTGCTAAGGAAATAGTTGCATTTTAGTTTACAAGTGCACAATTGGCAGCATAATGATCTAGATTTTTATGATCGTAGGAAAACGAACCAATGAATTCTCGAATAAATATTGATAGAGCGCCAACGTTCAGTGCTTAAACTAACATCCAAATACCAGAATCCTTAATACTTCCAGAAACCCATTATTCGATCCCCTCGCAAAATTAACCAGCCATTCCTCCCCACCCATCTCCCTCCACCGCCATAACTCACGCACAATAATAAATCTCCGGATGCAAAAACCGGGAGTAAATTCAATTCCAAAAGCCTTTTATTCACAAGGACAGAGGGAGAGAGAGAGAGAGAGAGAGAGAGAGAAAAAGCAACCAACTAACAGGAGAGGAAACGTGGGTATACGCGTGAAAAAAGCCCCACCAGAAATTTCAATCGAAAGCCCCATTCTTCTCACCGGCGGAATTTAGTGCTACTCTCTCTCTCTCTCTTTCTCTCTCGGCTGAGCGCCGGGAAAAATAGCAATGTACTGATTATCAGTAAATTACCGTCGTATATCTCTTTCTCTCTTTCTCTGGGGCGCGGAATCTCTCTGAAATCTCTTGCGCGTTCTGTATAAAATAGCACGCGAGTCTGTCGCAGCGACCCTTTTTTTATCCCGGGATCAGCGAGCTTTTACGAGTCTGGCGGTGTGCGCACGCGTGTGCCTTAACTTGAATCGTGGCGGCGGTGGCGGTGGCATAAATTGTGGGTGAGTTAGGAAAAAAAAGCGTTGCGAGTGTGAAGGGACATGGGGAATAAAGGAAGATGCGAACAGAATGGTGAGATTAGTCCTGGGGGTGCGAGATTGTGAAGATTTTTTAGAGTTTGAAGTTTTTACAGTGACATTTCGAAACAAAAGAGTTGACGTGTCACAGTATAGACCTTGATTCTGATAAAATAACGAGCGATTGGTGAAACAATAATGTCGTGCTACATCAATCCTTTAGTAGATTTAACAGAATATTCACGAGAATGAAGAAATTTCTTTCATATTTTTCAATTCATCACCTCTCAGTATCCGCAGATTTGAACGTACGCGCGGAAGCATGCGGTGTATACACTAGCGATCGATTTTGCGGTAGAATTATTACCAGATCAGGCTGAAAATGCTTAGTCATTTATTCACCGACAGCAGGTCAACGTCCCGTCGTGTACACACACACACACACATACCCACAGACACTTGCATCCCTTCCTTCTACAGCCGGGGAATTTTTATCTTAACTCTCGACTAAATAAAGTGCAAGAGTTGGATAATTCAGCTCCGGATTGAAAGAACTGCTAGGGAAAAATCAAATTAACCCCATTCGCGCGTTGACGAAATTAAGGAGGCACTTTTCATTTAGGTTTTTACGATCTCACGTTCTCTCCCTCTCATAATTGTATTCATATACTTTTTAGTAATTAGATTTTTATGATTGTACACAAGAGCCGAGCACTCGCGAGAATGCGGGTCAACGACGGCGCCGCTTGCATTATCGATCTATTTTCTTCTCTCACGTTTGCCAACTTCACTAACGTGCATATATATACATTATATATAGGTACTCGTATTTTCATTAACTTTTGTCTACATTTGCGGATGAAACGCTGCGCGTAATGTCGAGAGCCGCAATGACTTTCAAACTGCGGCTGCGTTCGAACGATTAACGCGCACAGGGACACGACGATAAGTTTTCATTTTATTAATCATGACGATAATTGTGCTGCCGACTTGACGCGATATAATAAATTCTTTAAAAATTTATAACCGTGCACGTGCACAGCTCGTAATCATATTACGTACGGGTACGTTAATGGAAATTTTATTTCAAATTAAAATCGTTTAATAAGTCGCGCTGCAATTATGAAAGTAATTTCGCAATTATAACACACGACTGTTTCTGGCATTGGCAGCTCGCTAGCGGAATAATAATAAAAGGTAATCAATATATGCGTTCTGCGCAGAGTAGAGAAAAAAGAGGTACACCTTTTCATACAATTATTATGCCAGACATCGAAGATGTTAATATTCGTTCAGTTGTGTTCCAGATAAATTTATAGATTATTTAAATAAACAAAGTTTATATACTTATCATTCATTATATCCCACAACATAATAACATTTTAGAGAAGAATATTCATCTTTCTACAATATGATATTAAAATATAAATTATACTACTTTCTGCGAAGAATTTTCTCCCCCTCAAGAGAAAAATAAAGGTAAAAAGAAAAATCCAATCAAACAGTATTCACGGTGAGATTAGAATGTCACCAACGTACTTCATCAACCCCTTTTATCCACCACATATTTCACCCTGACAAACCGCCAGTATGCATTTGCAAAAAAAAGGCATTTACCCCGCCCACGGCGCGCATCAGCAGCGCCTCTCAATAAACGCAGCCGAGCAGCGCCAGCACGCACAAACGATTAATAACGCGCTCTCGCGCAATATCTCCCAATATCTGCTCCTCCTCCTGTATGCAATAACCTCGTAAATCTACGACAGCGCGACGACGCGGGCAAAGAATACACACACACACACACACACACACACACACACGAACGCGTAGCAGCCGCCGCCGCGTGCCTGGCCGCGCACTAATTAGTAAAATCGAGGCGTTGCTGGGGCATATTTGCGATCACGCGCGTACAAATGAGCGTGAAATGCGTGGTGCAAGGGAAGGGGGCAGTGGTCGAAGGGATAATTATTACTGGTTGCGTGCTTGTGCCGCCGACTATTTCGATAATTAATTGATATTCATCGATCGGAGTGCGCGCGGTTAGTACGTTGCCGTGTCTCTGTCGCGGCGGTGCAGTAGCAGCAGCATTAGTACTATACAACAGTGGTAGGTGGGGTAGCCTGTTTCTCCGTAATTACGGGCTTTCGTGACGGGGATTGCTAACACGTGATGTACACGTGGTGGCTGTTGGTATGGGCGGACCAGGGAGTGAGTTCATGGTTCCTGATGCGCTGCACTACTGGAGTTTTAATTATTTTGGGTGGGAGAGATTCGGAGCTGATTGAGAGGTGTGGCTTTGGAGGGGTTCTTAGAGGTAGAGTTTAGTGGCGATTAGTGTTGTAGATTGTGGATTGAAGTATTGATAATGGAAATAGCCGGCGATGAGGGTACTTTACTCAACTGTCAATTGATCAAATTTTTTACTGCTTAAATTTAAATACAATAAAGGTACTCAACTATTTTTAATTAATTTTTATAAATACATAATTCATGTAAATTTTTGGCTCTAATGTGATGACTGTATCTGTGTTAGTGAAATGTAGATTCAGTTGATTTTCAATGATACTCCATCGGCAATAAAATGATTTTGTACACATTTTTTATAGCTGAATTAACTCCACGATTATTATTGTTATTAAAATTAATAAAAAATTGTGTTTTTTATTAACGATTTTCTATGTAACTTACTCAACTAAGGTCTGCAACTTTATTCTTTAAAACAAAATAATGAGTGAAGAGTCCGATTCGTCTAGTTAAGATAATCAATTGCTTAAGAAAAATAACAAAGTTTGAAAATAATGAAGCATCATTACCCATCGCAGCTTTTACGTTGTAAGACGCTATTTTGTTAAAGTGATTGTAGAGCAACTTTGGATAATTTGAAAAAGAGAAGTTGTAAAAGGGGGTATCAGTTTCGAAACTTCACATTTATTCAAAGTTCTTCAATTTACTTTTAATAAGATTATCGAATAAAAACCGAAGTTTTTACTACCGATACATAAAAAGTTTTTGCAACAAGTTGTCGGAACAGCAGGATTTCTTAGGTCAAACAGAGCCGGGAACGTATCTCACGATAAAAGAGTTAAACTTTGAGTACGATTTTTTGTTTTTACGCCCTTTGCAAAATTTCTCTCACGAAAACCAAATTGTTTGTTATTTTATATTAAAGACAATAATTCAATGGAATCCAACTACATTCCACCGACCGCATAATTTTAAAGCGCAATTATATTTCGCTATTGATAAACCATTTAAACTTACGTTAATTCCAATAATAAAAAACCCGCGATCATTACGATACTCCCACCCATTTGCAACACTAACAACGTGTCAACGCCCTCGCTAAACTTTTAAATTCCAGCACGTCCCACCGCAAAACACTACACGCGTGCACGCGACCCCTTTATACACTCGCCGACCCCTTTACACACTCGCCGCGTCACTATCGCATACACATACCTTTAGAATCACCACCGCCGCGCTCCCCGGTTTTAACGGGGGTCGGATAATTACGAGCGCGGACATTACCAGCAGGGAAAGAATCTCGTTAACCCCGTGCGCGTTAACTCGCACGCGCGCGTTGATAATCCGCAGGTGTAATGGAAACGCGGCTTTTTCGATCCTCCGGGGTTAAAAGCTGCCGATGTGCGAAGAGGGGTAGCGAGCCGAGTAATTAAAAGTTTTGATAGAGGTTGAGAGGCCGAATAGAAGGGGTAATGGTCGGTATAATAAAACTCGGTCGCGAGTTCTTTTCTTGCATCGGTGAATGTTGGGTGATGGCTCGATTTGCGTTTTTTTAGGGAACAGGAGGTGAAGAAGGGGGATAAGAGAGGGAGAGGGAGAGAGAGAGTGAGAGAGAGAGAGAGAGAGAGAAAAGAGTAAACACTTTAGGGCCGTTTGATGGCCGTGGAGGTTTGAATGTTTACACGGCTATTGAATTAGTTCAATAGTTCGGCCGGATGGATTGGAGTGGATCCTATGCGTTTTCCTTTTTTTATTAGAGGACTCTATTTTGATGGTTTGAGAGAGAAGTAATCAATGGGAATCGATAGGACGGAGTGGATTCCGAATGGTCAACAACATTGCCAATGATTGTTGGCCTGCTATTTCAATAATTTTCCAATCTTTTGATGGCGCGCATTTGTTGGTTTCAATTTGAAGTGCATAATTAAAGAGGATCCTTATAATTCATTAGGGGATGACAAGGATACATTTGAATCTGGGTCGAATGATCAATCATTAGTAACATCGGCTGTGAATTAGTAAAGGATAACTAGGTCAGGAATAGTAATCTGTAACTATTAATGAACATTGACTGATGATGAATTTTCTATTAATGAAACCATAATTCGAAATAATCAAAAGATTTACTTTGTCAATAACGGAAAAGACTAGATTAACTACCGAGCCAACCTCAACCTCCTATTCAATCGCCCACAACTATTTGCGTAACCATCACTACGTACGTCACCACCTTCGCAAAAGAAACAAATCCAATCATGCAATTCCTTGAACCAACGCAAAGATTCTATACAGCCGTTGTTTAGAGTACATCGAGCAGTTCGCAGGAGGAACTTCATGCACCAATCGCGTCTCTCCACGGACAATCGGACCGCGAAAACCTAGTCTGTCTCGGGAAACTCCGTGAAATCCCATCAAAGCTCTTCTCTTGCTCTTGCACGCTCGCTCGAGGTCTCTCCTCATAACAACGACGATGAGAACTGGCCGAGGGTGAGAGAGACAGAGAGAGCGACCGTAAACAAGCTGAATTACCCGCGGGCCAAGGATCCTTCTTATATACGACGAGGGACGACGACTATTATGGTGATCTGATTTCGCGGTTAACGAGACTTTTATTGTCCTTAGCCGGTGAGGATCTAAAAGATGAGTGTAGTGGTATGGAAATAAAGTTAAAGATGAAGGTGAAAATGGAAGAAGGTAAAAAGTGAAGGTAAATAGTAGTGGGTACGTTAGTGACTTGGCGGTTGCGTTGAATGATTGATTTCTTGAAGTTCGGATGATAGTAAAGGTAAGTAATTAGAATCTATCATCTACTGAGGTTCTTATGATTATTCGCGAACTTAAAAAACTCTCTTGAAACTATAGTTTTAAAAAGACTTTCAAAGGGTCAGAAAGCCTTTGTGTAAGAGAGACCTTTTATACTTGAAATTTCAAACCTTATACAATTTTTTTTTGACAGGATCTAATTTCCTTGCATATTATAATGTTTCTCCATTTTTATCTCCTTCTTTCTAATTAGGAATCCTATACGATACTTTTAACGCAATAAAACAATCAACTAACAATGTCCTCGCGTACAGAACCAATAGAAACGAGTTTTCCAGGACATCGCATAGTTTCATCTACTACTTCCTACCTCTTCCGTCGTAAACCACTCACTCTCCATCTCTCTCTTTCCCTCTTTCTCTCTCTCTCTCTCTCTCTCTCTCTCTCTCTCTCTCTCGGAAAAAACACCCATATTCCCTCGACCTGTAACAATGTTCTCCCTCTCTTCTGTCCTCCCGAAAAAAGCTCGCAATCTCCAGCGCTTTTTGCGCCGTCCGTGGCGCTATCCGGTTAGTTGGCCATGACTGTCCGACATCAAAGAGCGCGCGCTGATGCCGACGATAGCAGCTCGAGATAGATAGATAGAGAGAGAGGGAGAGAGGGCAAGCAAGAGAGATCGAAGAGCTTGAAACGCGCGGGAGCACGAGCGTATGGCAAAGGCGACGCGTCATTCGTCTCGTTACCTGTGAATAGCGCCCCGGGTCACTTTAATTACTTCGTCGTGCATGCATGTGTACGTTGAGTGAAGAGTGAGCGAGAGAGGTGGAAGGTTATATCGCTCGACCCTCTCTGTCGTTGGGTAAAGTTCGCCAAGCGTGAGCTTTGTGTGTGAGAGAGAGTGAGTGGTAAGAAGAGAGAGGGAGAATGAGAGAGAGGATAGCAGCAGCGTCTGCGTTTGATGGCTCGGCGAATCGAAGAGGGAGAGAGAGAAGGGAGGATGTTCGCGCTCCTTCGGTAAAATTGATTGCGAGACATTCGGACGCTGCGGTGCTGGCGAGGGTAGGGGTTTGAGGGAGATCCCGCTCGAGATCTTGTTTGCTAATGGTGTTGGAGCGTAAGTTCGGAGATTAAAAAAGGAAAGAAGATAAAAGGATAAGGACGTACAAGTGTTTACTAAACTATGGTACCCCTTGGTTATGGTTCAGTAGTTTTCGTCTAGTTTTATTTATACAGCCGCAGGGATGCTATCTAGATTCTTCAGAAGTTTAAAAGTACAGTACTACAGTCAAATTAGAATTTTACACACATCCCTCTCAGAACGACACGACCCAAGAACAACATTTTCTGCTGAAATATTTAATAACCCCCTTCCCTCTTTGCGGCTCATATTAATCTCTGTCACCTACCATCCCCAGAATCCAATCCTCTATCCCCCCTTCTCCTGCTGTTGCCTCAACCGTAAATAATACGCTTAATTTAAACCCCGAAAAAAGTATCCAGCCATCACGCAAAAGAAGCGCAAATTAAAATTACGACAACTGCCTCGTCTCTTCTCTCAGAATAAGAGCAGTACGTTACTCTCTTGCTATCTCGGCCGCGCCAGCAGCAGCAGTAGTTCCCGAAATTGTGCAGTAGTAGCACATTTCTGCGTGTTTGCGCGACCTCGTCCGTGTGCGCGCCTTCGAGTCGTCGACTCGTAGAGAGAGAAAGAGAGAGGGAGAGAGAGAGAGAGACGTGAGAAAACGAAAGTAAATAGCACAGATGCAGAGAGATGGGTGAGAGAGGTAGCCTGAGATAAAAAGAATGCGTGTAATTCAAGTTTTTGCAGGCCTAGCGCACGAGGTGAAGATGAAAATCTCGGGAGTGTGGAATCCGGCTGAAGTGGAGAAAAGTCGTATTTGGGGAGACATGCATGTGGGTCGCTCTGTCGTGAGAATGTGGATTGTTAATGTAGGGTTGGATTAGCAATTAATAGGAGATTCGATAATGTTAGGGTAACGTGAAATTGAGAACAATGGTACAATTAATAGTTATTCCAAGCTAAGAAGATGTATCGAATTTTTTTTTCGATGAACGTTCTCAAAGATAACAAATTATTTAATAAGATTTGATAAGAACAAAAGAGTACCTTCCAAAAAACAACTATTTTTTCAATAATATACTTCATAATCAAGTGTGCAGCATAACAAGACCACTAAAACATCCTATAAATTCATAGAATTCAAATGCTCTCCTCCCAATTTTTCAAAGCAACACTCGAGAACGAGAGAGGGATAAAACGCACATTACACCTGCGCACGCTGCGCACTCTACTTACTCGCGAATACAGAGCGAACAGAGTGAAGGAGAGAGAGAGACAGAGAGAGAGAGGGAGAGAGGGAGAGAGAGGAATAAAGGCGGATCAAAGACGACAGCTGCGCTCGCAGCAGTGGGAAGTGAATTACTCTTCCTCCCTCGCCCTCCTCCCACCCGTATAATAAGCACTTGTTTTCTCCGGGGCAAAGTCACTCCTCTCTCACCGGCAGCAGCAGCCGTCGCCGCCCACCCCTGAAGAAATTCGCGGCTTCTCCGCGTGACTTTATCGAGTTTGATGATAATCACGTAAATCGCGTTGTCGTGCTCGTGCTATGGCGCTAGCAGCTAATTGTACCCTTTTTCCCTCTGCTCCGTGCACACACACACCGACACACACACACACACACACACCTGTGTCGAGATGCTAGTCTCGCATCAGGCACCTCCCCAGGTGGCGGATAGGGGAATGCTCATCAGATATGAAGGGTACCAGGAAAATAAAATACCCGTGCTGGACCAAAACTAGCTAGGGGAAGACATCCTGAATAATAAACTAAATATGAAAGATGTGCTTGAAAATACAGTACCCCAAGCGACTAACCTCGACAATGAGGGAAATCTTGCCATCGACTGCAATCGAGTGAAAGCCCCGGTGGTCGGTGCAGGCTCCACGGATTTTGGGGGGGAACCAGAAGCACAGGGGGCCAATGAGACTGGTGCAGAAGGGATGGATCGCTTGGGCCCTACTGCATTTCAAGAGACGAGCGAAAAAGTTGAATTACCAAATGTGGACCATGTGAAGAAGTGGCACAAAGAGTTTAGTTCCCTTGAAAGGCAGATTGGAGCCTTGATTGCCTTCATGACACCAAAGGGCAATATCCATAAGGAAATTAGGAGCATGGTGGACGGCATCAAAATGATATACAGTCGCGTAAAAAAGCTGGACAGCGATTTATTGGATATCGTCGCCTTCGAATAGAAAGGCGTTACCTGGAAATCCGGCCGAAGAAGGCGTTATCTGAGAATCCGCTCGTAAAAGGCGTTATCTAGGAATCCGCTTGAACTAGCTGACCCTGAAAACCGAAACTGTACTGTTTACGAGTCGGAAAAAAGCAGTGTGTATCATCGGAGGCCTGATGCCCATTGAGATTCTGGCAGAGGAGAGGAAGTAGATATATGAGCAGCGAAGCAGCATCCAAAGAGAACAAGAGAAACTAAAGAGGATCATGAGGCAGCACAGCCTCCAAGATGGCAAGAGAAATGGGACGCATCTAAGAAGAGGAGGTGGACACACCGCCTCATCCCTCAAGTTAATGAATGGGTTAACCGTAAACATGGGGAAACAAACAATAAACATGAGGAGACACCAGAATGCCCGGCGGGGTGCGGAGTGCCCGAGGATGTGGATCGTGTATTCTTCTGGTGCCAGCGCTACACTGACGAGAGAAAGGAACTGGAGGACACACTGGGATCAACACTTGAGCCGGATCCTCGTGAAATTAATGTTGACGACGGACCCAAAGTGGTCTGCGGTCAGCGGTTTCACCACAGCCATTAAGGAAGAGACTCCGAGAAGAGGAGCAGGAGCGCAGAAAGACGAGGAGATCAACAACAACGATTCGCCGTAACGAACAATGAGGAAACTGTAAATGTGGAAAAGCTGAACAGCTGAGGCCGCCTGACGATGAGGTTGGGGTCTTAGTCGGTACGTCCAGTACAGTCCGACACACGGGTACATAATACCTACGGTGCATAAAGCATTTTCCTTCTCAAAAAAAAACACCACACAGGCATGCACATACGACGCTGTTGTAGCGTTTACAGGAGGAAGAACGAAACGGCGTGGCTTTATCCAATTACGGGCGTTCAGATGTAATCATGTTATTGAGTTACGGCTGCGCACGCGGCGGGGATGATCACGATGGCGATGATTAAGCCTGCGTTGAAAAAGTTTTTGAACTGTTACTTCTAATCTTGAGAAGAGAGAGAGAGAGAGAGAGAGTGTAAGAGAGAAAGAGAGAGTGTAAGAGAGAAAGAGCTGCTTTTTCTTGGGATTGGGATGAGAGGATAGTTTGAGTTGTGTCCTGAAATACAGCGGAGGTTAATTGAAGTGGATTTTAATATCGTTAATTACGAGTTAATTAAACTTGATAACAATAAAGCTAAATTCGTTGCATTTCGAAATACTTTGAATCATTCGTTACTATAAACAATTCGCTCGCCCTGCTTTCGAAGTATTCACAAACTGTAATCGTATCACGCAGCTTCCCATCCATTTTCGCGTACACCCACCTTCCCTCCAAAACTCCTTCCTTCCCTCTCCCGCCTGTGCAAATAACTGCTGAAAGGCGCGCCCGCGTACGTTTCCCACGACTTCCGACACTCCATCTACCACGACTACTACTTGCACAGCCGAAAAAATCCGAGAGCAGCAGGATGAATAATAGATCGGCCCCCACAGAGCGGCTGTCGCGCGAAAAAAACTGTGCCGATCGATCCTCCGCGCACACACACGTTCAAAGGCAAATCAGAGAGCGAGAGAGGGAGAGAAAGTCGGCCAGAGGTAGACAAATGCGCGAGTTGGTTCGTCCATGCTAATTCCGAGGCGAGGCGCCGAGCGGAAAAGCCCGCGGACCAAGATGAATACACACGTGTGTGTGCGCGTGTGTGTATGTGTGTGAGAGGGAGGCTCCGCCTCGATTAGCATCGATCGGGTTCGTTCAAACAAGACGCGGAATGGGGCAAACAAGCCGAGGGCGGAGGTGGAAGGGTGGGAGAGGGTTATGCCAATCTCTAATTGTTGATGGATTTCAAAACGACGCTCGCTGGCTTGTGTCCACAGGCCGACGTCCTTTTCTTTCTCTTGCGCAGCGGCCGCAGTGTAAACGGGCCCGTCCGTTTGAGCGCGCGCTCGCTCGCGGAGATTGTGTGCCGAGTGTACATAGGAGTTAGGGGGAGGGGGTGGAGGGTGGAGAGAAAGAGTTGGCGTAATGGAGTCTGCGGGGCACACGACAACAATGTGCCTGCGAGGGATTTCCGCGTGTGCCCTGGATGGTAAAGAGCCGTGGGTGGTCGAGGTTATACGATTGTTGTTTATGATGTGAGTCCCACACTTTTTTTTTATAATCGTCAGTGTTAGATAAATTTTCACGCGATGACTTGGGTTACAAAAGTACGTAAAAGTTTGCTTTATTTCTATATTATACGGCACGAAAGCGTCTCGTAGCAGCAGCAGCAGCAGCTCCTTAGCGCGATGCGAAATTAAAATTCAGCTTAAATTTGAATTGCACTCGACTGACGGGGCGCAGAAATTTCGCCGAGAACGGTCCTCAAAGCAAATATTTCACGTCGAAAACTGCGCGAAGATTGAAATTAAAGTTTCAATACTTTTGATGCGAAAGACGAGAGGGGGAAAGTAGAGAGTGAGGGAGATGCTTTGAGTATCGAACGATAAAGCGTTGAATGTAAGATGAAGGAGGAGAGTTGGAGAGTAGTGACGGTATCGATTGAGCGTATCAGGTATCGTGTACATGATATATTGTAGCTCGTGATAAGTTAGAAAATGGTTTTACAACTTTTTAGATTAATGCCGAAATGTTGTTTTTTCTTGTGAAAGTACAATTTACTGTACAAGCGTGTAATGCGTAGCAAAATTTAATAAGGTTCAAAAACATTTCACTTCATTATTATAGCTCCGAAATAGCGCGACTGCACTTCGGTTTCTCGAGAAACTCGTTATTCAAGCATCCGCGAAGAGTCGCCTTTGAAACTTTCGAATTGTTTTACGCTGCTTCGAGCGCTCTTCAAAATATTCCGTAAATTTTTCTTTCCACTTTAGTGTACGTACGCAACTTCTACATTGAACGAGCTTAAAACTGCTACGTTCATGTGTTTTATTCCAATTTCCGAGATTAAGACGGAATTTTGCTCTCTCGTAAAACGTAAACCCACCATATATACAGACCTTATTAGCACCCCCCAAAAATCTCATCAACCAATACTAAAACGTTACACCTTTCCTCGAAAACGAATACGCTTGCAAGAAGACACTCGGTCCCACCCTCGTTAACCATAATTTGCGCTCACAAAGACACCCATCTTCCTTTCCCTTTATCCCTCTCGAATTTCCTCAGATTTTGCTCGAAAAGACGCGGACGATTACCGCGAGTCCTCGTTAAACCGAGAGTCGGCATAATAATGCATAATACAGACTCTCAGACTTCGACTCCCTCGCTTCCTCATTTCTCTCTCATCTCTGCACTTTCGTTCTCCCGCCCCTCTCGCTCCATTACGGTTTTATCGCTCGCTCGAATCTCTCTCTCCCGCACGCCTTTGACGGGTAACGAAGTTACTCTGGGCCCTTCGATCGGAATAGCCAGCGTCCGCCCGCCCTCCCAGAATATGGAAATCGAATAACGCGAGACAGCGCTCGGGAAATCGGTGTCAGGACCGACGAAGGAGGTTTCCGCTTGACAATGGCGTTTCGTTCTATTCTTTTTTTTCTCTTATTTCGGAGAGGTTAGGTGTGCGGATTAGGAGGAGTGAAAGGTCATTTTTGATTGCCTCTTTTTTTGCGAAATTGAAGTGGAAAGAGCAAGAAAATTGTCGAGATAGTTGTCGAAGAGTTTGGAATTGAGTTGTGGAATAAGTATATTTTTGAACCACAGACATAGCTGCGTGTATAAGTTGGCCGTTTACGACGGAAATTTACGACAGCGTAGTTTGCAAGAGCAATGAAATAATGTATAATTAAGTCGGATGAAGCTGACGTAGTCAAAAGTTTTCCTATTCCGGCAGATAACCGTGAATTTAAATCGGATTGCCTGGAAATTAGAATATTTAATGAAGTATGCCTTTTGCGAAATTATTTCAATCAATTAGGACCAAAGTGGAATAAAGCCGCGGATAGTATTTCTAAAATTACGAGTTGATTATACGATATTTCCGTATACATTTTGGGCTTTAAGGGTATGGCTTATACCGACAAAGTTTTCTGTTGTACCGGCCAGAAGGTTTTTCATTAAATATTAATTGTTGA
>UXGD01005429.1:0-14472 GCA_900474315.1 Torymus auratus
TATATTCATGTTTCTGGAGAGATTTAAAGAAGTCGAAAATTTTACTATTACAAAGCTTCCTCTAGGAGGAAGCAAAAGTGGTTTATGCGATTAATTAGACTATTATATTCCTATAATATTTTTGGCCCACTAGAACCGAGTATGCCCTTAGTTTTGACACTGCTAATTTTAAATATGATGTTTCTTCTTCTGTAGGGCATGACTAGCGCTTTATTGTGCCACTGGCTGAATGATTAACAAATATCTGTTACCTGGTTATGAAGATATCTCAACATTTTTAGATGAATAACGGATATCTTAAAATGCTGAAATGCAGTGCTGAAACTGAGGAAATATTTAATTTCAATAGGCAAAAATAAATCACGGGAATATATTTTGTGCGCTGTGCCATTTTCAAACAATAACATATTCTTTTCAAGGCATAATTGTAATAAAAACTTAGTTTTCATACAGATCTCTGTATACGTAAAGAAATTTCCTGCAGTTCTAGGTATAATTACTGTTAGCAAGAATACCTATATATCTCTCTCTCTCGAAATATACATGAGAATTTCTTATAAAACGATCCAGCACCAAATTCCGCCACAGCAAACCACATTGTTTACTCCTCCGCCGCGGAGAGAAACCACGCCGTCCTCTCATTGAAAAAGCCAACATTTTCAAACAGCAACTGCGCCGCACCGGGCACTTTCGCAACGAATAAACTGCGGTCCACCCGCGCGCACCAAGGAAATTTAGCGAGCCAATAATCTACATAAAATATAACTTTATAGGAACCACCACTACCACCGTACTAGCCCGCTATTATAAACATGCCTCTTTTATCTCCCTGGGGGCCCCCCGTTAACAACAATAATTTGTTATATAACAACACGCGTGCGCGAGCTCGAAATTTTGCTTTTTTCACCGGGTTATTAACGATCCGGGAGCAGCAGCAACGTCGTCGTCACACGCACGTTGCGCCCGGATATTCTATTACACCCGCTGGACTTTAACTCCGAGAGAGAGAGAGAGAGAGGACAAAGTGCCTCCAACATTTTATCAATGAACTCGTGGCACATGCTCGGGTGCAGCGTATGCGTGTCTGTGTGTGGGAGGTGGAGGCCAATAAACAGCGATAATGCCGCGACATTATAGCAATAAACGCTCGAGTATAAATACAAATTTGCGAGAGCGCCGCCGAGGATGGCTGACCGCTCTACATGGAGGGGAAATGCGATGTGTATCTGTGTATGTATCGCGAGAGAAAAAAAAATGATAAATGATTGCGAAAAAATGTGGATATTATTTTTGAATTGCAAGCAATACATCAACAATTTACATTTATAATTTCTAATATATGTAACTTCTATTTGGCAATATATAGATATTCAGAATTTTAGACTGTGAAAAATTTAGATTATAATAATTTTGTAAGTGTATTTGAATATTGCGCAGATTTTCAACAAATTGTAGTAATTGTTAGAAGAAAATTCTTCTATATATGTTAATTAAGTTTATACGGAAGAACATTGAACAATAATTTAAGATGATCACACTATTGTTTGAATAACCATGCAGTCATCAAAAAATTATTACCAATATCACGTGATTCATCCGCAGTATTGGAAATTCTATCATTTCATTTTTCAGTCTCACAAGAGATAAGGTTTATTTCTAATCGCAACTACACAAAGATCAGTTCAAGAGCATCAGTATTCATTTCAGTCGTCAGAAGTTACAATTTTGTAAATCGTTGATTGTAAGGCCTGCGAGTAATAATTACCTCACTATGATAGTTTTGTGGTGTTTATTTTTCATGGTTTATGCTAGTTTTACGAGCGTAGGTAAATTGACAATTGATTTATTAAAAGCAGGCTATTTTATTTATATTTGCCATTTTATTTTTTGTTTGAGTGCAGAAGCAGTGGTTGGCGGAGCTTTCGTGCAGATAAAAGATTATCCTTATTACGTAAGTCACCTGATTACAATTAAATTTCGAATTATTATAAAAATACGCGAACTAAAACATGTAAAGTACAGAATGTGATTATTAAAACTTGCTTGGAAAAATGTGTAGTAACCAAAAATTATTGAATATCTTGCAGGTTAGCTTAATTAACGACGATATTGGATTTTTTTGCGGAGGATCGTTGTTGTCAGAATCATGGGTGATCACTGCTGCTCATTGTATTGGGTAAGTTATATTTATTCTTTTCGTAATTCGCTAACATTTAGGTTTAACTGTACCTAACGTAGCATAATTATGATTCCGTTTGAAATTATCCACAGGGTTAAGTCTGACAATGACACAAGAATCTCTTCTGGTGGAAGTACCCTAGAATGGCAAACTAATGTACTAAGCAATATTGAGAGAATCGTTGTACATGGGCACTACTCAGATTTTGGCGATGATGGTTTTATTGATCATGATATTGCCTTGATTAAGGTGAACTTAGTATTACAATCTTTAAACATTCGTCAAGGCTAAAGCTATCATTTTCTATATTAAAGGCAACATTTGTTACGCACAACAATAATTTATAATTCATTTTTTATAAAATCTATCACTTTCACGAATACCTTATATTGTAATTAATTTACGAAATAGTTTACTGTAATTGGTTATTTATTTTTCAGCTGAAATCACCTCTTCCTATCACTCCACTTCAACGACCAATCAAGCTCAAATGTGATCGACCAGAATATGGAGACACCGTGGTCGTATCTGGACTGGGACTTCAAGGGGTACAAATCAAATACAAATAATTTTTCACATTTTTTAAATCCTCTGAACTCTTTTTAAAATGGAAGAATACATTCAACACTTTTTTTAAATTTCTATCGAACGCACTCAAAATGTGACTCGCATATAACCTTAAACGGTAAAACACGCACGTGTCATGTTCTTCTATCTTTCGCAGAACGCACGAGGACTCGCGCAAGCCCTGAAAACGACGGAGCTGCAAGTAATAGAATGCGACTGGGAGACGAACAACTTTTTTTGCGTGGAAGTTGAGGCGACTGTAAGCTGTCCGGGCGACTCGGGCGGTCCGGTCGTGATCAATGGCGAACTAGCGGGTCTTGTGTCCCATGGTACCCCCTGCAGTCCTATCCCATATGATGGTGTGGACATTTATACCAAGCTGTACAATTATCGCGATTGGATTGCTAAACATACAGGAATCCATTGTTAGGATGAATTATGGAATCGTGTAAGAAGAAATGTTGTTAATAGTGAATGAATTTATTACGATTGAATTATTTTGTTAATATTTGTTTGTAAAAGGATGAATCATGGATGAATAAACAAACACGAAGATTTTTTTTTTCTATTAAACGCGTTAATTATGAGATCAGAATTATTTATTACGAAATGATTCAGCCGATAATAGATGTTAAATCATATGTGACTAGTGTCTTACAAAAAAATTGATGAAATTTAAAAATACAAAATTTACAATATCTCATGATTTGTTTATAATGCCTTTCACCGCAAAGTTGTTTGTACAATCTTAGTGTACATTTTTACCGACGTTCCCAAATAAACACCTGTAAAAAAAATAATATTTGCATCGGACATCAGATTTAATTACAACCATATTTGTCTGCTCTCGTCGCACTTGTTATCTCAAAATCCTCGTCTCCTATCGCGCTGCTGCGAGAAAAAAAGAAGAGAACGGACGAAAATCACCGCACAGATTAAGCGCGCGCGTTTTTGGCCGCGTGGCGAAACCGGCTTATTGTAAATTGATCTAATCTATATGCATTAAAAGCGTGTCGCGATACGGCCTCGGGAGGGGAAGCGCGCGATATCACATTTTGATAATGCACTCGCGGATATTCAAATTAGCTGGAGTTTATCAGATTTATCGGCCGCCGGCTGCTGCTCTCGAAAACTGCGCGTGGAGCTTAATCCCGCCGAAAGTCGTGTTTATACGCCAATCTGTCGTGGCGCGCGCGCTAATTGTTATGATACGATTTGGATTTTTTTAATGATCGGTTTTATCGCAACGCGCGAGCGGGAGATAGCGCGAGTGTATCCCACGCGCTGCGGTGTCGTTGTTTATTCGCTCGCGAAGTATTATAAATCGTAATTATATGCGCGCGTGCAGTTTTTCCGCCCGCGGACTGTGTTGGGAGGATATGGTGGTGCAGGGTGTTTTAATTATAAATCGATATGGGTTACACGAGCGGAAAATTCGCCCGCGGTCGTGGGTTTTGGCGATTTTGGATTATAACGCGTAATGGAGTGTTATGATATGCTTACTGTGCCATTATGGTTTTTATTATGTTATGACCTTAATATGATATTTCGGTGGAGAGAAATTATACGTTATGTGAGGAAAATTGCTTTAATGAAATAAATTGTCTCGATTTTTTACGAAATAAATGTTTTAATAATTACATTATTATTTTTGATCATGAAAATCTTGTAAAGTGTGCCCTACAATCTTATTATGAGAATCGGATTTATCATATTTTGATAATGTTTTATGACAGAATCAGAAATTCAATATTCAATAAGGCTGCCCGAGTGCAAGACAATACAATATTTCTGTAATTATTGTCTCGTTCTTGTAAATTGTTGAAAATTTCTCTCTTGTTTTAGTCTTGTCAGTCAATATGAAAAGTATTATTGTTTTGTCTTGAAATTATTGATCATATTGAGTTACGTAGACGTGTGACAATAAACGAATCGATTATTTAAAAAAAGTCTTAAACCCTAATATTCGGAGAAAATGACGTCCATGTAGAAGAGAGATCAGTCACGCAGACGTGCGACTGTAGTGGAGTCAATTATTTGAAAGATTATTTAGCGAAAATAGCCTGCGGACGCGAGACCCATGCACAAAAAGGAGTTACACAGACGTGTGCTAGTAAGAGTGTGGATTATTAAAAAGATCAGTCTAACTGCACAACTGCTTCTTTTGTTGTGAAATTTTGGATCTCCAGCTATTGGGGTTTAAGATGTTTTTAAATTATCGACTAGCTTATTGCCGTATGTCTATATAACTCCCTTACTTTATTCGGGCCTTCCGTCACCTGGCTCTTTGGGTTCATGAATTGTTAAAGTAATAGCTTGCTTACAGTGGCACGTTTGCGTGCCTTCCCCTTCTACCGTAGACCACGCGTCACCCGGCGATTCGGGTTTAAGAATTTTTTGAATAATCGACTCGTTATCGTCACGTGCCTATATCCCCCGGCTATTTCGGTTATGAATTTTTTAAATAATTGATTCGTTCACTGTCAGACATTTCCGTAGCTCCCTTTATTTGCGAGGACCTCGCACCCCCTGGGTATTTGGGTTTCAGACCTTTTTAAATGATTCACTGTTAAAAATGTCCTTAAATTTAAGAAACGTTTAGTTGAAAATCAGATCAGATTTATCAGAAAATAGATAAATAATCGATAATATAGATAATAGATAATACATCATCAATCGGCGAATTTGTATACAGAATAGTGTGCAAGTACATATGTATGAGTACACATGGACACAAGAGTTTGTGTTACACCGATACGTATTCTTAGATACAATGAACAATTGGATCTTTCAGTCATCTAGATAAAGGTTTTCAACAAAATTACGAGACGTTAAAAAGTCTAATAATGGCAAAATGTATTAAAAAAGGTAAAAGTTTTACAATATAATATTAATTAATATTTTATTTGTTAACATTAAAACTAATATTAATAACGTTTATTTTTAGTTATTGTTAAATTATGTGGAGTTACGAAAAGAAAAACCTGCAAAAAAAACTATAATTGTATCAGTTTTAGGTCATTTTATAATTTCTGTTCTTTGAATATTCTAGTTAAAATTTAAATACTCGTTTTACGCTGACGAATCTACTGAATCTAATGAAAAATTCATAGTAAAAGTTTTAGTAGTAACATGTGCTTGCATGAATCTTTAAACAAACAAAACTAAAGTTAAATAAAAAAAACATAAATACATAACCGCCGCTTATGCCGCATCAAGAACAAAATAACCAAATAGAAAAAAAAACAAAACAACGAAAATGTAAATAAAAGCCAACAGAGAGCGCGCAAGTGCCAGGTAAAAACAGCCAAAAAGAGAAGACCTGGGGTAGGGAGAGGAAGTTGGAATCTGGAGAGAGCAGAGGCGCGTATAATATCCAGCGGAAACGGCCGGTATCCGCGTAAATGATTCACGCACGCCGCGTATATACGCGCGGGGGTGCGAGAGCGCAACCAGCCATAGCCAGTCCCGGCGAGCGAGCCGCGGGCGAATAAATTCATTCGTTTCGAAGAGCGCGCGCGCACGCGGACTATAGCTACGTATATGCGGAAAGAGAGAAACACCACCGGGCGCGAGTACAAATGCGAGCCCGCGGGCTAATGGATTTATTGTTAGTGATACAGATAGTGCTGACACTAATGGCATTTTTATAGCGAGAGGTGACGGGGAGGATTAGCTGGATTTTTAATTTATCGGTGAAGGGAAAGTGATATAGATGGCGAGGAATTGTACGACGGGGCATTGAAACCTGGGAAAAAAGAGTGATTATGGTGAAGTATAAGTGAGTGTTGGAGTGATCAGTGGTTGAAAAGATGATCTGTAGTAGAATTTACTTGTGAATATTTTTACAGAATATGACGGTTCATCAATCGAAAGCTTTATTTAAGGAAGCGCCCGGCATTGAATGTTATATCATACTGGATTGGCGTATCCGGTTTATTTTGTGTTAAATATACTCTTGGTAAAAACGTCTGTTCCATTATTGAATGCTTTTCGAATTTTCTATTTGAAAGTCGTACTCAAACTTTTATGAAGCGTTGATAAAATGTATATATTAATAGAACCGACATAATTCATTTGTTGCTAATCTTGATTATTACTTTCACATGGACCGACCCTTTATTTCATTACGCAAGAAATATAATATACATTAAAATCCACTTAACAAAGAAACGAGTCCCCATTGCCGCCTTCTCTATTCAATCTACATTTCAATCTGCACAAAAAAATCCACTCACATAGAATAAACATGACACAACTTCACCCTCTTAATCCAAAACTATATGCGCATGTCTCACTCAACTCACGCTTCCTCTACCACCACTGTGCGCAATTACAAAGCAATATCCGCGGAAATCAAGGGGACGATCAAAGCGCGACTGGCGCACAAAGAAGGCAAAGTGAGATATCGAGCGGGGAGGTGGCGAAAGGCGTGCGGAATTCGCGATTTTACCCTGGAACATTACGATAAATATGCGAGTGCGCGCAGACGCTGCTGCTGCCCCGGCGAGATAGCGCAAGGCTAAGTTTTCCCGATGAGCGCGTGCGAAAACTTTTGCGATTTAACTCTTTTCCCGCCTGCTGTGGAAGGGGGGAGAGAGAGAGTCTTTTGAAAGCTATGTAGAAGGAGAGAGAGAGAGAGAGAGAAAGGATATAACGCGTAAGTAAGCGATGGTTGTGATAAAATCTTCTTTTTTAATTTTTTTTTCTTTTTTTTTCGAGACTTTGGTCTTTGTTCTGTTTGAGAGGGCGCTTTTTATGCGCTACGAGATGATCTTGTTGAGCTTGTAATAAAATGCTTATCCCGTGGAATCATAACAAGTTTTTATCATTTTACTTCCTCTTGTTTTGGTGTAGGCAGTCGGGCGGGTAAACTGGATGAATTTTATTTTATAAAATACGGTGTTTAAATCGCTCAAGAAGCTTTTATTACCTAATCTACAGAATAAACAAAGCTGAACATAAAAAGAAACCATATAGAAAACTTATCTACGCATAAAACTAATGAGATTAGATCTCAAATGGGTAATAATATTAATCTTAATTTCACTTTATAGAATAAAATAAATAAATTTAAGCGCAACTGAAAACGTGATATTCTAAAACATGTTATTCATTTTCATTATTAAATTCGCAAAATATTAACGCATATATGAATAATTCCGCGGTACATTTCAAATTCTAGTTGATAATGGCTCAAGAAAAAGTCAGCAAATGTACCACATTACTACCGAACTTTGAAGTCCTAGTCAAAGTCCATTTCTCATTCGAAATCAAACGATTCTTCACCAGCGTATATATATCCAATCTCAATTCCACACACTCGCGCCTCCTCTCCTCTCCGACAGCAGCCGTCTCCTTATTAACATAAATTCTTCCGGCCAATCGGCCGATCGCGCCCGATGTCTCTGGCCCTACGTCATCCAAATCCCGACATTAATAAGGCAAGATTGCTCTTTACTCGCGCCTAAACTCCATTCGTTCCGCATCAATTACACCCTCTCTCTCACTCTCGAATAACGATAAATCACTCTCTGGAAACTATACTCTCCCATATATAATACCTTACCTCTTCTTCCCTCCCCCATCCTCTCTCTCCCTCTCTGTCGAAGAAGTAGCGGAAGAAGATCATCGCCGGGAGCGTCAAAGTTGCGCGAGTGCAGGCACTGCGCGCGTCGCGCGGATACTCCATTAGAACTTGCGGGGCGCAAAGCTTGCGAGAATCAAAAGCGCGCCTCGAAAAAGCCTCTCGTCGTCCTTGAAACTCTCTCTCTCTCTCTTTCTCTCGTGCGATAAGAAACAGGAGGCGGGAGCCGAGGGCGCATAAGTAGATATCGAGTGGCCGTAAGCTACTCTTTCAATCCAATCGCGACGCGCAGACTCATATTTCACTCGAGGTTGAGCGAGAGGCGCCCCCGGACCAATTGAATCTCTTTATAAAATTATCCGCAGCGGCTGCTGCTGCTGCTACTGGTTTTTTTCTCTCGGCGCGCGCCTCTTTTTGCGAGCCGAACGATCGACGCGCGAGGTTTTTGCGCGGCCGTGAGTGAGTGGTGTAGTATATGCGTTGCGGATGGGAAGGATGGAGGGAGAGGATGGGGCTATGCGATGGAGATGTAAGGGGAGAGAGAGAGAGGAAGTGGTGAGGACTTGGTTATGGAGTGAAATGTGCGGTGTTCGATTTCGTATTATACTTTTTTTTTATATTGGAGGTAGTAATGTTTGGGCGATTAATGTGATTTTTATGTGGAAAAAGGGAGCGGTCTGTAGAAAAGAATATATTGTAGGTACTATTAAGATATTTGTTTGTTTAGTATAAAAAAAAAACAATATTTTTATACTTTAAATATTTAGTACGGATATGAATTTCATTTTTTATCTCCGGATTAATTTTATTCAATTATAATAATTTTACACAAAAAAATTAATTTCTCAATTCAACTTTCTTTAATACAAAATTTCGAAGTAAAATGGGTAAAGCAAAATTGAAACAAAAGAATGTTAAAAACACCGAAAATATTCAAATATTACATTGAAACACCATAACTTCTTTACAGTAACATTCACATTTCCGACGGAAACGCGGAATATTTCGCTGCCTCGAAAAATACGAAACGCCCTACGCCCATATATATAGACTATACAGTGATGGGGGGAGGCTCCACGCGGGCGTTTGAAACGCAATAAGACGAAAATTCGTAAATGAAATTTAGATAAGTGTATTGTCGATAATTCATTTTTTCACCTTTTCTGCGGCCTCCTCACTCTTCTCTCCCCCTCAGCGTAGCTTCTCGTCGCGGCAGCACTGAAACGCTGAAATCAGAGAGCGCGCGAGGGCGCGACGCAGCACAGCAGCAGCAGCAGTCCGCGGAGAATTCGAAATTTATTTCTTGGAATCGGCATAAATTTTCGCGAGTCGCAATATCGGGAATAGTAGTCCATGATTACGCTGCTCTCCCTCTCACTCTCTGCGTTAAATTAGAATGGCCATATAAATCAGTATCGGGGGTGAGCCTGATTTATCTAATGAATATTTTAAAATATATTTAGCTTTGATTTTTCGTCGGAGGTTTTATGGGAATTGCGAAATAATAAAGTGAAAGAGGTTATTTCACGGTGTAATGGATAAATATAAGGCGTTATCGCGAATTCGTGATTCTTAATGAAATACAATTATTGTGCACGTGCAACAATTTAATCGAAAATCAAATTATCTTGAATTGTATTAAACTGAATAAATATATTCGATTTTTTTATAAACTATATTTTTAGATTCAGAGTATATAAGATTGAAAAATTTAAATAAAAAAATTTTATATTTTGAAACTTGTTAGATATAAGGCTACCTTAAGAATTTAGGTGCAAAAAAACCGTCGTTTCAGCAAAAAAAAAGAATTTCTGAAGTGTTCCTTACGTGTGTGTGTGTGTGTGTGTGTGTGTGTGCGGGCGACATTTTTTTTTCTGCACACTTGAACGTGTACCTCTAACTGTATATTATACACACACGACAAAAATGGTTGGTTTTACTCTTGCCAACTAATTGGTTAAAAATCGCTCAACAGTTGATCATACAGTAAAATAAACTAATAAAAATAATCATAGTAACCAACAATTGATCGGGATAACTATTCTTCTTAGTTTATCTTACTATGCTGTACAGTTCAGAGATTTTTAACCAATTAGTTAGTAACAGTAAACCAACCATTTTTTTCCGTGCACACGTGCACACACACACACACTTGCCGCCAGCAGCGATAAAGCTCTCGTTAAAAATGAACGCGCTGGAACAATACAGTTCGAGCTCCAATAATCTCTGGGCTAAGGGCGGTTATTAAGTTCAGAGACTCGCGCGCTGAACGATTCTCCCGCTGAAAGGCGAGTCGAGTTACAAGAGTCCCTTTTAATGGCAAGCGAGCCCGCTCACGCTGTCTTTAATCCGCAGCGGGATTACGAGCTTCGATTCACAATGCGCGCATACGCGCACTGCTCTTTTTTCCCGCTAACAGGGATTGTCTTTCAATAAACAGCTAATTAACGTTTCTATGACGACTGGCTATGTAAAAAGGAGGAGGATTTCCGCTAAAAATAGGGCCAAGAGGAAATCTTCCCATGGAAGGCGGAATTATCTTGCAGCAGGAAGTCAAGATTCCTACAGCGGGAAGATGATTTTTCGCGCAAGAGGAAATTTATTCGCGCAGGAGGAATCCTTCTTTGTCACAAGAATATTTTCTCTGGAGGGATTTTATTTTAGTTTATTTTATTTCTGAGTGTAATAAACGACGTTGCTGTTAATGATGAGCGGTGCTGGTATATATTTTTTTTCTGTTAAGAATTAAGTTTTCGATGATGGAAAATAAATTTGTGATAAATAATATGTTCAAATGAATGTTTTTGAAAATCAATTATTTTCACATAAAAAAAAACAATATTTAAAAGTGATCACAACTTTAAACCAGTAAAAATCTTGATTACTTAGTTCATCAACGAAAAAAAATGATTTCTCTAAGTTCAGCCTTATATCCTAATTTTTACTCCTAATGTTAGGATTTAATATTTTATAATAATACTATAAAACTATATGAATATAAATCGTATATAATTATACTATCTACAACCTTATACATTCCCAGAAAATTTTTGAATATTTTCGGGCACAAAAATAACTTCTCCGACAACGCACCCTTTTTCACCAACACATGCCGTCTAAGCCTATAAAATCAAATAAACCGTATCGCATCAAAAAACCATTTTCCCTCGCGTAGTTCCCACACACATTTACGCGCATCTCATCTACGAATGACGAAAAGGCAAAAAACGAGGGAACGAGACGCGCTCGGAAAATCCGATGCCGTTGCAGCACGTGTACATCCGAGCGCGCGCGATGATAGACCTCGGCTGAAAATATACGTCCCCGTGGCAGCATGCGGAGACCGATCGGCGCGCGAAAAAAAAAGAACGCGAGACAGAAGGCGTCGACGATCCATCCGTCCGCGCGCGTTCCTTTCATTCGCATCGATGCGTATCTGAATGAACGGCTTTTTCCCTTTCGCTCTTTTAAGTTTTCCGGATTTTTCCCCTCTGGGGTTTTTTTTCCGTTCGCGAAACCGAAGCGATAGAGATGCGCGCGCGCGCCTCTTACGCAAATGAAAATTTCACGGGCCTCCAAAGCTGAGTCTCCCTTTTCCCGAGCGCGCACATTTTATTTATCGAGACTCCTTCATTTTTTACGCGCAGCCGCGGTGTGTATAGGTATGTGACGCTGGCTACGGATACGTCTGTTTCGCGCGCGCAGTGGCGGCTATGTCTTCACTGCGGAATAATACATATCGGGAATGTATTAAATATGGTTTTTAATACTGGTTTGCCTGCATGTTCCGCGTGAATTATACCTAGAGCGTCGTTGGCATGCGGAAATGGTAATATGTGGGGCACGGCTGTTTGACAACGTTTCGGGAGTTGAAAACTTACGTTTAATTAAAACTAAGGCGTATTTTGAAAATTATAAATTTTCATTCTCGTATAAATTTGCAAAATTCATTATTTGCGTTCGTTAAATATTTTTTTAAATAACGGTATATACCTTTGACAATGCTCTTGTAATTAATATTTGCAGTAACTAATTAAATTTTTTAATAATCGAAAAGCTATAGGAAATCACATAAAATTGCTGTTTACTGTTGAAAAAATTCCCTCATCTAATATTTGTATTACAATCAAATAATGTTTCCGTGAAATCATATTTACTATATTCGCTACTCTCTAAAAAAATGAATGAGTGAAGAATCATTCACTAGTTCACTAGTAAGAATAAATGAAATCTATAGCTACATTAAAAAAATCTTTACTAAATACTTTAGTAAGCATTTGCCGATTAGTCGATTTTTTCCGTCATTTGCTCTCTTTCATTTTTTATAGAGAAAATACTAAAAAACTAAGCCATACTTACAGTAAATACACTTAATAAGTTCCTCCAATAACTCCGACAACTATTATTTACCCTTCCCCAACGCCCCCTTCCCAACCAAAGCACGACCCGACATCGCACGCGCCTCGAAAAAAATTCACGCAAATATAACGCCGCTGCTGCACCCGTCGACCCGTGATGCGTACCTATGTGTCCCATAGCCCGTAGCCAAAAATGCTCTCTATTCCGTCAGTGCGTTATACGCCAATGGAGTTAGTTTTCCCTCTCTCTCTTTCTCTCCGCTATATACTCGTTTAAAAGTCGCGCGTATAGTCCGATGGACAAATAGAGCCGCGCGCGCTGTACGGGCGCGAGAGACTAATTTTCCCGCGCGCAGCGCGGAACAATGCCGCAGATGGACGCGGCGCCGAAGCTGCCTCGCGTCCGAGATTGAAAGTCGATTGAATGCCGCGGCGAGCGGACCTGATGTGTAGTCGCCTTGCCCGTCCATTAGTTTTTCGCTGCGGTGCAATCTACGGGGGTATGTGGCGCGCGGGTGTCTCCAGGGATGGAAGAAAAAGTGAGTCCTTTGTTCGCGAGAGAGTGGGATGAGCTTTCGGCTAGTTTTTGACGAGGTTTTTATGGGGTTTATTTTTGGAAGGATTGAATAGCGGTTATTATTCGTGTGTTGTAGAACGGACACATAATAGTTCTGTAGTAAAGGAATTATCTATTTTTATCGAGAGCCTTTCCACGTCGATGTAGTTCTATTATACCCTTTAAATTCCCTGTTTTAAGATTTAAAATCTCGATAAATTTCGAATAATTTGTTTCCCCATTCGTTTGTAACGATGTTTTATTATATTTCCAGTTACATTAATATACACTGTTAAAAAAGTTCTTAAATTTAAGAAAATTTAAGAGACAGTTGTATCTTAAAATTAATAATCTTGTTACTGAATATGAATCAATATACAGTATTATGAAAATTAATACTAAAATTTATGAAAATTAATAAATACGTACATTAATTTTCATGTATTAATCTATTAAAGTAAATTAACATATATTTTTATTAAATTTCATAAGCAAGACATTAAATTTCAAAAATTTTTTAAAGAATTTCATAATCTCATTTATAATAAATAACATACGCGTTTGTGATATTTCATGCAAATCTTATTAAAATTAAAATATATTGTTTAAATTTTTATCATAAATATGTTGAGGAAATTTAAGAATATCTTATGAAAATTCAAAAGTATTTCTTATTTTTTAAATACCATAATTATAATTATTGCGAACGTATATTCTTAAAAATAATGATATTATATTAACTTTAATATACTTTTAAAGGATGACAACTGAAAGTTAATTAATGCATATCTTTTTCCTAATTTCCTAAACAAGATATTACATTCCAAGAATATTTAAAATAATTTCATATTTTCATTAATAATAAGTAGCATACGCGTACGTAATATTTCATGAAAAACTTATTAAAATAAAAATATATTGTTTAAATTTTAATCATAAATATGTTTAGGAAATTTAAGAATAATCTTATGAAACTTCAAAAGTATTTCTTATGTTTTAAATACGTCAATTATAATTATTACTAACGTATGTTCTTAAAAATAATGACATTATATTAATTTTTTATATACTATTCAAGAATGACAATAGAATGTTTTAACACATTCGTTTATTAAGTTTTCTAAACAAAAAATTAGGTTTCAAGAATATTTCAAAAAATTCATTCATAATAAACAGCATACGTGTTTGTAATTTTGTATGCTAATAATATCAGTAAACTTCAAAA